>JAWPHD010005800.1:0-155834 GCA_037043455.1 Cyrtodaria siliqua | reverse complement strand
ACGATGATACTATTACACGTATTATAAATACACTTAATTCATTGATACATACATACCACTTACATCATCACTGATACACTTACATACACTACTCAATGATACATACATACCACTTACACGTATTCATTGATACATACATACCACTTACACGTATTCATTGATACATACATACCACTTACACGTATTCATTGATACATACATACCACTTACACGTATTCAGTTGATACATACAATACCACTTACACGTATTCATTGATACATACATACCACTTACACGTATTCATTGATACATACATACCACTTACACGTATTCATTGATACATACATCCACTTACACGTATTCATTGATACATACATACCACTTACACGTATTCACTTGATACATACATACCACTTACACGTATTCATTGATACATACATACCACTTAACACGTATTCATTGATACATACATACCACTTACACGTATTCATTGATACATACTTACCACTTACACGTATTCATTGATACATACATACCACTTACACGTATTCATGATACATACATACCACTTACACGTATTCATTGATACATACATACCACTTACACGTATTCATTGATACATACATACCACTTACACGTATTCATTGATACATACATACCACTTACACGTATTCATTGATACATACATACCACTTACACGTATTCATTGATACATACATACCACTTACACGTATTCATTGATACATACATACCACTTACACGTATTCATTGATACATACATACCACTTACACGTATTCATTGATACATACATACCACTTACACGTATTCATTGATACATACATACCACTTACACGTATTCATTGATACATACATACCACTTACACGTATTCATTGATACATACATACCACTTACACGTATTCATTGATACATACATACCACTTACACGTATCATTGATACATACATACCACTTACACGTATTCATTGATACATACATACCACTTACACGTATTCATCGATACCATACATACCACTTACACGTATTCATTGATACATACATACCACTTACACGTATTCATTGATACATACATACCACTTACACGTATTCATTGACTACACTTCACGTATTCATGATACATACATACCACTACACGTATTCATTGATACATACATACACGTACACGATCTTGATACATCATACCACTTACACGTATTCATTGATACATACATACCACTTAACACTTGATACATACATACCACTTACACGTATTCATTGATACATACATACCACTTACACGTATTCATTGATACATACATACATACCTCTACACGTATTCATGATACATACATACCACTTACACGTATTCATTGATACATACATACCACTTACAATATCAGTTATACTTACCGTACACTTAATCATGACATCATACGATATCATTATACTTACATACCACTTACACGTATTCATTGATACATACATAACCACTTCACGTATTCATGATACATTACTACCATCGTACACGAATTGATACATACATACACTTAAACTATTCATTGATACATACTACCACTTACACGTATTCATTACAATACATCTACACGTATTCATTGATACATACATACCACTTACACGTATTCATTGATACTTACATACCACTTACACGTATTCATTGATACATACATACCACTTACACTATCATTATACATAAATACCACTACACGTATTCATTGATACATACATACCACTTCACGTATTCATTGATACATACATACACATTACACGTATCTAACTACGATACACACTGTGATTAATAAAGAACTCACTGGCTGAATGTGTCGCCTACTCATTGTCATCAGTTTTGTATTGTCCAAAGTGGATCTTGAATATCCGTAACAGTTAGGTCAGGACTGCAGACATCAGTATGTATGTCTATGTATTCGTCAGATGATAGTGTCGTCCACGTAGACCCTCCTATGAGCTTTGACCAAACAAAGGCTGAGGTACAGGATATGCCGTGACAGTCAATCTCAGGGTACCATTGTCAGTAAAGCCTTCGTGATGTTGGGAACCAGGCGATAGCTTCAGATGGACGAGGAGAAGCTTTATAATAACAATGATAATGTTTATTCATGAAATGCAAACTGTATAAGCGGTAATTTTAAACATGTTTTAGTATTGTACGATATAAAACAGTTCTAACCAGTTGAGTGTTTCCATTGTAACTATATGTTTTGATTTTTTAATTATCAGTTAGGTATAAACATATTTGTGTGATTATAGATTTAATGCAATGTATTGCCATACTTTTTATACCTATTTATTTTCTTTAGTTTCCCATTCGATGGTTTCAAGGCCTGGACTTTATATTCACCTTGGAAACTATTTCATTACAAAAGTCATCGTATTTACACATAGTTCATAATGTTAAACATTAATAAAATAGTATGCATATAATAAATACTGAAAAGTGACTCTTGATGTAAAGTGCATACTCTTCTCAAGCTCATAGCACCATAATGTGATTTAATATAAAATAATAATACAAATACACCTTGAAGTCTTTTTAAACAAAATATGGACAATATACAGTATGAATAATACACAACATAAACTATTTAATTAACAATTTATTTAATAAGGCCACTTGTTCTTACATGAAAGGTTCACCGTAGTTTAAATCGCTCTGATTATATTACAGTTTTACCGTCATCACACAGATAGGAGTAAACCATATGAAGCATGCATAAATACAATAGATTAAACGTTCGGTTCCAATTAAGAAAGCAAATTTTCGATAAATAGTCCGAAAACAACAATTAAAATAATGATACTGTTGTCTACGCATAAAGAAACACATGCAAAGCGAAATAGAATGATACATTGTAAAATAATAATACCGCATTTCAATATAGCTAGACACACTCCATAACGCAGAGCAACAACTGATGGCACGCATCAGTAGTCAGGTCAGCTAACGAAGATCATGAGGTATGGTTGAATAATTCTAAACATATGTCTTTGCTCTTAGTCTGATTTGTCTAGATAGAGATGAATTCAGAGAAGAGAACACCTAATAAGTGCATTTAAATTAGTTCGGTAGTGGAATCATTGCTTGATTGATTAAATTCCTGATACACAGTCTCATGCCAGGAATAAGCAACATCACATAAGAAAGTAAAATGACACCACCATAAAGGGCACACGGCAATCATATAAGACGTTTTTTATATGCACAAGCCCAGGAATTCGGAATTTCGAAATTTCGTGAAACAATATTTTAATCAATGTTTTAGTTAAGCATTAGTTTGTACAGAGCATCGTATCTCCGAACAGTGCAAAGTCAGTTTTGAAACACATGACATTTAAAGAGCAAATCGGAAAAGTCGCAATTGATGTAACGTGTAAACCCTCCAAAATGATAATTTAGCAATAATCATTTTTTAAATCGTGTGAAATACTCGCATAAACACATTACATAATATCTTTGGTAATAAATTCTTTACTTACCAGATGATTGCAGCATTCGACATAATTATATGTTAACTTACATCTAATTTTCACAATAACTTGTTTTGTCTGCGTCACTAACGTCTTGTTGTTTCTGGCCGTACATGTATAAGTTCCATGTTCTGACTGACTGAGAGTATCAAGATCTAAATATGCGTTTGTTGAAGTAATCGAGTTTGGTCCAGACCAACTGTAATCACATGGCCAACAATTGGAACCACACGTGATGCGGGCAAGGGTAGATGACTCGTCTCGAATGTATGATGTTTCATTTGGTGACACAGACATATTTCTTGGACCATCTATGCAATTGTGTAAACGGTTGTCATATAAATCATTGAACTATTTAACATGATTTATACATTATTTTAAAAGTGGAGATGCCATAATGCTATGATTTTTATGCCAAAAATAAGTATTGTTGCCCAGCAGGTCGGGACAGTAGCATATCGCCCACCGAGGCAACCAGGGTTTCTTTTGATGGGATGTAGTTGTGTTTACACTGTCTTGTCTATTTGGGCGCTGAAGACAGGATAATAGCGAGGATTGTGCGCATATAAAATCGATTCAAGCTAACCAGTAGGCCTTATTGCCTACTGACCGTTCCAAGTCGGTAACCCTGTCTTCACCACCCTTTCTGTTGTTTTTTGTCTCTTTCATTGTAGTTTCAAGTCCCTGTTTGCAGTACAGTGCGGACCTACGATGCCATTGCGTTCGGACGCTGTGGTTTCTATAGGACCCTATATATCATTTTGTTTGCCTTCATTATAAAGTATTCATTAAGGCAAAATTGTATACGATAAGTCACATATCTTATTCAACTCATTTCACGTCTGTATCATACACTAACTAGTTACTTACATATAACATAGACTGTAAGCTTTTTTCTCAGTGTAGATCCACGAGGTCCTGTGACAGTGCACGTGTATGTCCCGGCTTCATCATAAGACAGGGTACCAATATTTAGCGATGATGCTGAACTGATAGATGACCCGGACCTGCTCCAGCTGAACCTACAAGTTGGATTACAGTCTGCATCACATGCTACTGGTGCAAATGTTGCTCCTTCACTCATCTCATGCGATTCACTGGTAGGGTTGAAACGAATGTTTTCTGGTCCATCTAATATCAAAAAAACGCATGAGAATCGAACAATGAATGTGTCTTAAATAACAGAATCTGACTTACAGTACAGTGCGGACCTACGATGCCATTGCGATCGGACGCTCTGGTTTCTATAGGACCCTATATCTCATTTTTTACTTAATTTGATTTTTTTTTAATACGGTAGTCTAGATTGTTTATCGTTTGTCATTTGACGCATTTATATATGATACACTACTAGTGCAATGTTACATTTGCTGACCGTTCCAATGCGTACCCCTATTGTCAACACTTTTATGTTTATGGTGTCGCATACTTTGCTTTTTCTTTCAATATTCGCATTTTTGATGCGTGTTTTGGGATGACTATGTTCCGTGAATGCTACATTTCCTGTTTGACTTTTATATCAACTTGTAAAGGTTAGAAAATAACGTGATTTGAAAACCACGACGATGGCATGGGCACAAAAGAAATGTAATGCAAGAAATAAACTAGAACAGTAGATGTAAAAGTCGAACAGAAAATGTAGCTGTCACAAAACGCAGTTAAACAAAATCACACATTCGAAAAACAAAAACAATAACGAGAATAAATAGAAGTATATTATAATTTTAAAATTAACGAATCACTGAAAAAGTATGAAAGAAGACATTTGGAAATCGTCGAACACGATAAACACAAAACATATTGCAATCTCGGTTCAAGAACGGTAGTGAAAAGTGCTTGCTACCATCCATGCCCTCTAGCCCCGGGTTGAGCAGAACTCAATATTTAAAATGCCAACAGTACATACATTTGAGCCATCCCGAAGATGGTGTGCATATGACGGTGAACATGGAAACGTCAATGCGATATTTTGACACCATTCTTGAAGATATATAGTCGGTGTCTCAGAACGTCAGTCTACTTCCAAATGAACTTTACCCTTCATTCGTAATGTTAGACACATATGTGTGCTGTATATTTACTGCAGAGGTCGATGACCAAACACAACACTGCATGGGTAAAATACACAATTAATGATAGTACACGTGTTTCTGAGCTTAACACATTTTACATCTTTATTCATCTATTTTGGGTTACCAGTAATTGGAACAATAATGAATGTGATAAAAAAAAGTCGAAAAGTCGTGGGTTCGATCCCCGCCATTGCCATATGCGTTGTGTCCCTGAGCAAGACACTTTATCTGCATTTGATTAGTACTGGTTCTACCCAGGAAGACATCGAGAGTGATATAAATAAGTTCATAGAGTTTTCATTACAATCGACGTAAAATAAATAAGTTTAAACTAAAACAAGTTTTCCAAACTTAAAACTGAAATGTCGACCTGGCAAAAGTAATAATACGATACAACTTATGACTTGATCGGCTTTGCGTTAAATAAGATACATACGATAAGATAACGGAAATGGTAAAATCCATGTGGTTTAGTCTAGCACAGTGTTATCTATCAAAACACAGTGGAGCTATTTGTAAAACAAATGTTTTTATATTTTTATATATAAATGTCATGACTGGAGTGTTAAGCTCATAGAGAAAATATTAAAAGGGATAGGTACCACACTAGAGAGTTGGTATCCCTAAGTCCATTTACGGGTGTGTCCCGCTGGTAGTTTGCCGAAGTAGATCATCTACAGCCATTGGTGTTTCTCACAATGATAAATGTTAGCTTTTGAGATACAAATAAACTTACATAACACATTGATAGAGTAGTTAGTGCTTTGATCAGACGTCAGTCCACCAGTAACAACCTCATTTGCCACGCAGGTGATCAATTTATTCCCATCGTCTTTGGTAATGGCGGATACGGTCAGTGAGTTCTTAGATGCAAGGTATGTATATCTAACACCAGTGGGGTTTGCGACACCATCTACTGTCCATTTGTAGCTCAGATTCAGATCATGCCCACTAGGTATCGTCGTTGACACGCTTGTACATGTAAGGGTAACGTTCTCTCCTAGAATTGGGTCACTACTAGATGTTATTGTAGGAGATGTTGGTTTACCTGAAATGTTAATAATACTTTCCAGCTTATTTTATTTCCTATTGTTTGGAATGCATCTTTAATTAACATGAACAATTTTAACATTATTCCCATATATGACATATCATAGGAAATGAAAGTCTTAGTGCTAATTAAAAAAAACTTCATTTTGAAAATTGGTTGAGAAAGAAATATTTTACAGCCCATATCATTTTTAATATGGGTTTCCAATGTAACATTCTTGTTTCTGGGACAGCAGAAAATCAAAACATCTCAAGTTATTTCAGAAACTATTTAGCTGCATAACTTTAAAAAGCAGTTTTTCCGTTACTATAAACTTCGAAAAACATTTGCAAAAGTTTATTATCGTAACCCTGATCTACTTTGAAAATATAAAGGGAATTTAAAAACTCTTCTGCGACTAGGACTATTATAACCTCACTTCTATGGTGATGTTATTTGCAAATTTCGTAAGATCCTTGGTCATAATTATAATCACTTTCATACACTATTTATTAAACGTGTTAAATAGTTTATCGAAAGAGGTTATGACCCTATCATTTTACAACGCAATGCATGTTTAGTGGTTGACCCATTTACAGCTCGTCACTCTGCTTTCCTCTTTGAATATGTGATGACCGGATCCTATGATGACATCTAAGTAAATCCCTTTAGGACGGTAGCGTTTGACATGTGTCTTAAATATTTTCTTGTCGTATACTTAACGGTTTGTTCTTTTGTTGCTCTGTCTTCTGCAAAGTCATTGAGTACTTACTTTGTGACTTTCTAGGTGTTTGATTTTTTTCATATTATATATACATCATCATTTGTGTGTTTTACTTATTATTGCCTATTAATGCTGCTTTGTTTGTTTGAGAATATAACCTGGCGAGGATATCTATATTTACACTGTCCCGTTTATTGGGATGACAATAGGGTGAGTGAGGTTTGTTGCACCCTAGAACCCGGTTTAAACCCTCAGTGATTTATTTTACCACTGACCGTTCTAAGGTGGTAGCCCTATTGTCAACAGTTTTATTATCTTGCCTTTTAATCATCCTTGTAGTTTTTGTTTGTTTCTGTACGTGTTTGTGGTTGACTGTGGTCCTTGAATGCTACATGTCCTGTATACATTTTTATATCTTTTATATCTACTTTTGACATTATGTAGTGTAGTATTTTAACACTAAATATGTATAACGCAAAAGCTAGCGCACAAAATTATAAACCGCTAAATAAAAAATCGAGATATTCAATTTAAACATAATTTAAAACTTAGTAATCTACCACACAAAGAAAATGATCGTGACAAATGTATATCAGCCAATGCCTGATAAAACCAAATTTACCAGGTTACGCTGAAAAGTCAGGCTGAAAAGTATACATCTGCATGAGAAAATATATTGAATTACCTGATTATCTTTTACTTACCAAGTAGGAAAACTGTTGTACACTGTAGTACTGAAGTTGGAAAGAGTTTCGATACTTCATGTTCACCGATGAAGCTTTCATTCATACTCTGTATGAAATACGACAAATTTCCAATAGTAAAGTTCCCAATAAATGTTATCTTAGATGCATCTACACTTGAAGCAACAGTGTTTCCATCATAATAGCTTACACCTAATAGTTTATTTTCGTTTAATCTAACTTCATAGGAATGTATGTTTTGATCGTCGTTTGGCACTTGTATAAAAACCGGCATTTCCACGCTAGTTCCTTCTGTGGCATACGTCCTCGGTGATTGTGTGGAACATCCATCAGCTGTAATCATCCACATGACATTAAACATAATAAGGAGGTATATCAGAGAACATGCGCACTCGCACAACTGTCAACACTAACCTTAGTATAAACGTAGATAGATATTTAAACAGGAAATGTAGAATTAAATTCAGTGCCATAGTACTGGCGTTACTATTGACCAATTCAACGAGTTTCACCTTAAAGCAACAGGCGTTATACTTAAATCGCATGCAACTTTGTAGGCGTGTCTTTATTTGTAATTTCAACATGATATATTTGTTACCATTTATTATGAAGCAAAGCAATTTAAACGCACCTCAAGATATATCTGTATATATTTCATCATATCGCACATGTAAATTAACTTTTGTGTATATAATACTTTACTTTATCAAATTGAAACTAGGATTCAACAATTTTATCTTGAGTGTTTATTTTGCGGTTGATAGGTCCGTTCTCGCATGTGTACGCTTTTTATTGCGTAATACCTAATTAAAAATTAGTGTTTAACATGCTTCAACGTACCAACACATAACCGTGGATTAGTGGTTATACTTACATGTGTGAAAATAAAAAATAAATGTGTAAGGTCCCTTGTTCAAATCCAGCTCCGGTCAACAATATGTTTTAGGAATCTAATCTAATCGGAAGCTGTATATTTATCGGTTACCTGTACGAAGGCTAGATCAAAATATTTGAATGAGATTTTATGCATCGATTTCTGAATTTTTGAATGTTCGTCGAATTAAAACATTCATTCCTGACTCATTCATATTCATGAGTTAGTACTAGTTTACGTATAGCGCCTGTACCTTTAGGTACATTTCCTTCCGTCTTTTTTCCTGTGAATAGATTAGTTTTAAGAGTTGGTTAATAGTTAGAATTGCGTCTCCTAAACATTATTCACATTAAAAAACAACAGGTCGTGACTTGATCTTTTAATACACCTTTCTTCCCGTATATCCAAATCAATAATGTTTCATCCCACACGGGTTGCATGACATTCATACACTGGCCGTTCCAATGTGGTAGCCCTATTGTAAGCCTGTTACTTTGAGATGTCATATCTTGCCTTTTATCCATCTTTGTAGGCAATAAAACGATATTGCACACATATACTAGTCAAAAGAAGAAACGCCACCACTTTGGGTTGGGGTGGTGGGTGTATGAGGTGATCATTTAAAGAAAAATATTAAAGGGACACACGGCAATATTGAGTTTGAGCACCTCGATTTAATAATTCTGTATCATGTTGAGTTTAAAACAGCTTGATTATAATTAAATAAAATAAATTTATTTCAATTTTCTTCGCTATTTTTCCAAATGGGAATAGTGTGAATACTGGTTAGATATCATGGGATCATGCTACATGTAACTTGTAGGGTCAGAGACGTCGATTTTTTTAAAAACTTTTCTTAAATAGAACTCATAAACTCCATGGGCGTGGCCAATTTTGACACCAGCGTCATGGTTTGTATAAGCTTCATATAAGAATATTCCCTGCCAAATCTGATGTCGTTTTAAAAATTGTTGACGGACATTTATATACTCAACAAAAATGAGAAAGTGGTCCTATAGAAATCACAGCACCCAAACACAACAGCAGTGTAGGACCGCACTGCACAACAAACACAACAGCAGTGTAGGACCGCACTGCACAACAAACACAACAGCAGTGTAGGACCGCACTGCACAACAAACACAACAGCAGTGTAGGACCGCACTGCACCACAAACGCAACAGCAGTGTAGGACCGCACTGCACCACAAACGCAACAGCAGTGTAGGACCGCACTGCACCACAAACGCAACAGCAGTGTAGGTCCGCACTGCACCACAAACAAAGAGCAAATTAAATATTCAATGAAACTTATAACACGTCCGTTATTCCTTCTATTTGCAGTGTAAACTGTATTATTGGCTGATAAAGAATGTACTACACATGTGTTTTTTTTTCCATTTTCCTTATTTGTGTAGATTTGAAGAAAACAATAGTTCATGTAATGTATCAATGTGAAACAATGTTTGCCTGTCATAATCTGCAGAACCGAGATTTTCTGTTGATTTGAAGAAAACCAATCAGTCGGGTAATGCATCAATGTGGAACAATGTTTGTCTGTCAATCTGCGGAACTGAGAGTTTTGCTGATTTGAAGAAAACCAATCAGTCGGATAATGCATCAATGTGAAACAATGTTTGTCTGTCATAATCTGCAGAAATTCTGTCATAATCTGCAGAACTGAGAGCTTTATTTTTAACGAAAACAACAGAATGAATTCAATGCAAATTATATGGAATTCATTTTGTTGATCTTTAATGAAAATTGAAATGCTGGGTTCTAAAATTGGCACGTTATTTTCTAATTTTAGAATGTAAGATGAATTTATTTTGCTGAAAACCACACACAAATATTGACCATTGTGCAGCTACAGTTCATGTTTACCAATCAACAATACCGCATATTAATAGTAATTATTTGCATTATACGTTTTATTGTGTATATGTTGGTAATAAAACAAAATTTATTGAAGTCATCTATCATAATTTCATCATAAAAATAAACAATTGTAACACAGCCTTTATTAATTAATGTCAACAACCTGACAGACAAGTGTCACATATGGACGAACATCGGTTTTACAAATGGCTGCACACTAAGTTAATATTTGTCATTGAAACTGTTTACAGTTCAAATGCAAGTGTAACGTTTTTAATGTGGTTCAGTACATGTGTATCGGAATGACTAACACAATATTATAGTACGTACCCACATGACTAACACGATGTTAAAGTACGTACCCAGCAAATGAAAGATAATTATGGGCAGTAAAAGTATTCCTTCCCAAATATATCTCATCGAAATCATCATAACTTATCCAACACAGCGACCGTCAATATCCGTTTAAGATATTATGTTATGTATAAGTATACACGATTATGTTTACTTCCTGGTATAAAAATAAACAGTATTGTCATTTTACAATTTATATCAGATTAAGTATGTAAGTATGTAAGTATGTATGTATGTATGTGTGTGTGTGTGTGTGTGTGTGTGCGTGCGTGCGTGCGTGCGTGCGAACATGCATGTATGTGTGTATGTGTTTGTGTGTGTGTGGGGGGTGGGGGTGGGTAGAGGTTGGGGTGTTGGTGGCGGGCGTGTGTGTGTTTGCGTGCGTGCTTGCGTGCACTTGCGCGCGTATGTATTTATGCGTTCGTACGTGCGTGTATACGTACATACGTGCGTTGAAATACACTTTACCAGTAGTTCAACCATATTACGACGGTTTCCACTTGTAGCAGTGAGTTCAAAGTTAAACTTTATAGTGCTGCCGCACAGGAATACCATGCCGTATAATAAATAATGTATTATAATGAGAACGTCAACTACCCATTTATATCAGTGTGCACAACCTACGTGACCAAATGATAGGGTTCAACACGAAATAGCCAAGAAATCCGGCTTCGATTCAGGTAACATTTTGTCTGATTTTGTCGCCAATAGTGAAGCTAGATTGTGTAAATGGGTTAAAATCCACGAGTTTACTGAAATAGTGTGTACCCTGTCACGGCTTTCAACCAAAAAAATATTCTTATTCTTTTTTGTTTCAAGAGTGTTTTTTTCTGCATTAGATGAACTTAGTTTCATAAAATCGGTTCGCTATTGGCGACAAAATCATAAAAAAATGTTACCTGAATCGAGGCCAGATTTCTTGGCTATTTCGTGTTGAACTCTATAATTTGGTCACGTGGGTTGAGCACACTGTATATGCTGAACGTCAAACAAGTGAAGCTACTAGTATCATTTTGTAAAATATTTGGTGTGACCCGGACGGGAATCGAACCCACAATCTGCCAGGCAAACGCTCGATCTACCACTCGGCCACCGCTGCGGTATTTCAGATTTATATAATATAATATATAAATAAATACAAAAATCGAACAGGAAAAGTAGCATTCAAGGACGACAACGTATAGATCTAGTCAGATAAAAGGGTCAAGTGACCACTTTTCAAAATGAATAAGGAAATTCATCAGAAAAGGATAATACCCTTTAGTATTGCAACGTACTTCATGCTTGGTGACTGACCCCACTACAGTCAGTCACTACGCGTTATATTTCTCTTGTGCGATAACCGGACAACCTCGTCCCTCAGGTTTTCTGGTCGTACTCAAGATTGGTTTTGTCTTTGGTTACAACTGCTGTGGTTGTTCAGTACAATTCTGGATACATACTGATTATGCATTTTGTTTATACATTTTTATAAAAACAAATACGTATATCGTTTGTTAATTTCTCTGGATGTGGAGTTTATCGTGAGAGATTTTCCTTGGATGGACTGTATTTTTATTTACACCGTCTTGTCAGTCTGCGCGCTGAAGACAGGATAATAGCGAGGTTGTGTACACACATACTCGATTTAAGCTAACTAGTAGGCCATATTGCCAAATGACCGTTCCAAGTCGGTAACCCTGTCTTTACCACTCGTTGTGTTGTATATTGTGCTTTTCATTGTTTATTTTATTTTTCTCTTTGGCCCTTTGTTTGTGGTACATTGCGGACCTACGGTGCCATTGCGTTAGGGTACTGTAGTATATAGGACCATTTTTTCTCATTTATGTGTTTTACTCTTGGGCTTTATTTTGGGCGGTGTCAAGTTTTACTCTAGGGTCACCATTTGAACAAACTTTGCAGACTGCCATATGCTAATGATACATGCAAGCGTTAGACCTTTAACCCCATATACTCATATCTAACATTGTTTATTAAAATACTCAATGTTGTTTGGTTATTGGGAAGGTCTATATAAGCTATATAATACCTCTGACGTCATGTACGTCAGCCGTTTAGACGTCATTTTAAACGCCAGAAAACACAAGAAATAAATATATATTGTGCGAGATCAAAACCTGGTATTTGGGACTTTTTTTTATAATATAATATTTTATTTCACAAGAAAACATTTATAAGTCATATCATACAATAATGCATAACGATATTATCAAGATACATATATACTGAAAGGAAAAAGAAACGCAGGGTGCGTATTTCCGCTATATATTGTATGTTTAATATGCTACTGCTAATCGAATGGTACAGGGCGACATTATGCCTGTCCTTTTAGAAAGAAGGTTTAAACAGCACTGAACACACCAATGGTTACCCCTTTAAAGTTTCATTATCGTCAGAATGCGCATTTGGCTCAAGCAGGTGAGCAAACTTAGGCTTTAAATGTTGCAATCACTTAACATTAAATACAGTACTGAACTGGCTCAATTTTTCAAAGAGGAACTTCAGCATTTATGAATTTCTTGTTACAGCGTGTACTGTGATTAAAACGTCTACAACATCACAGTTGTGTCCTTTCTCTAACTAACTGCACTTTTTTGTTTTACAAAACATCTTGGTATTTCCTTGGAATATATATGGAATTAAGTGTGCAGTATATGCAATATATAGCGGAAATACTCACCCTGCGTTTCTTTTTCCCTTCAGTATATTCTATCAAACAGTATTTTATTCATGATATGTTCATAGACTTAACCAACAAAGATTTCCAGTGAAACAGTTTAGTTATGCAGAGAGTAGATGAAGAAAATAGTTTATAGAAGAAAGGAAGAGAAGTAAGACAGACAAATAATACAGATAGAAGAAGTGAAAATGTACGATAAAAGAAGTAGAGTTTCGGTTTGTCTAATTTGTGTCTAATAATTATACTTGATCGATCAGTTAATAAAGTTTCTCCATTTTGTCTCATGGGTCTCTAATTTATCGTTCGCAAGTGCTATACATTTTTCAATTTCGATTCGTCTGTATAGATAAGTCTTGAAACAAATAAATTTAGGAATGGTGTTTGTGCATTTATTTCTAAAAATAAAATACTTTCCACTAATAATCAAAAAGTTTTTTATAGGGTTATTGATAGAAAAATCTGTTATGCCAAAAGATAAAGTGTCAAAGTTCAAATCTATGGATAAGTTTAAGCCGGAAATGTATGTTTTTAACTCCGACCAAAACGTTTGAGCAATATTACATTCCCAAAACAAATGATTTACAGATTCAATAATATGCATACTGCAAAAGTCGCAGAGATTGGACTGAACATAATAGCATTTGAATAAAAATTTATTTGTCGGTCCTATGCGCATTAAATATTTATATTGAAATTCTCGGAGTTTCGTATCTATAGTTGCTTTCATTGGCAGCATATTTTTTTTTTCCAGGTTAATGTAGTATTTGTAAAAGCTTCCCGTTTTTTCTCTGATTTAATTTCTATTTTCCTGTCAGTATTCATTTGATATTCATATAAAAATTTATTGGCCCGTTTAGCCTTTAACAATTTGTTTAGGAGTGTCTCATCTCTCTTTATATTTATATTTTCTAACTTTAATTTTGATTTCCAATCTTTTGGTATACTTGATAGTATAGACATATAAAATAAGAAATCGTGTTTAGGGATCTCATATATATCAGTTAGATCTTTAAAAGTGTAAAACTCTTTTTTTCTATAATCATATAATTGTTCTATAAATTGTATTCCTCTATCAAACCAGGACTTTTTGAAAATTGTTTTATTTCCTACTTTTATGTTTGAGTTATTCTAAATGATTTCTTTACCTATTACGTTTATTTGATATTGACAGTGAATGTGTTGCCATGCAATTACAACGTCTTGCAAAAAACCGTTGTTTGGAATTAACACTTTCATATCTGATTTATTTAAGTTACATTCAAATAACAATTTACTACCATAATTTGAAATTTTATCGGCATAAAAAATCTTCCATTTGCCGTTATTTTCAGAGTCAAATATTCGTTTTATCCAGCCAGCTTTTCGAGATATCAAAAAATTATTTAAATCGATCATTTTCAGTCCTCCATCTTCATACCCTCGAGTAATTACTTCTCTTTTAATTTTATCAGGTTTGTTATCCCATACAAAATTGAACATGGTGTCGTTTAGACTTTTTATATATTCTTTTGGAGGGTTCGGAAGTACTGTCAACGGGTAAATCAACTTGGGCAAAGCAAAGGATTTTAGCACAGTAATTTTCCCAAGGAGTGTCAGCTTTCTGTGCTGCCATTGTTTCAAACAATTACAAAAAGCATTTATCTTAGGTATTAAATTTGATTGGAAGTTTTTTGATTTGTCAGTATGAAACACCATTCCTAATGATTTTACATTATCAGAGCACCAGTGAAACTTTTTGTTCGCACAGTAGATTGTAACATTATGTTTTTGACGGCCTGCTCTTAGTACAGTACATTTGGATATATTTAACTTGAGACCAGAAATAAAGCTAAAATTATCTAGTACATCAATTAAAGTTGTAAAAGATTTTTTTGATCCGTCTGTGATGAATGTGGCATCGTCTGCAAATAATGATTGCTTGAACTCATGTCCTTTGATGTTAACACCTTTTATGTCTGTATTAGTATATATTTCATATGATAAAAGTTCTATGCATAAAATGGGACTTAAAACATATCGAAATCGAGGGCCTGCGGCCCTTTGTATAGATAAACTTTAAGTCCCGACCACCAGGTATTGATCTGGGACAATATAAAGCCACTGGAAATATTTTATTTCTGAAATAAAATGAATTAAGTGAAATATATGAAACGCCAACACTGCCTGCTGATGTTCATTTCTTTTATATGCAGTGTTTATTATTCGGCGATTATATGTGTGCTTCAGAACTTCACCAGTCCAGCAACAGATTCCCTGTATAATTATATTCTGAACTGAGAGCAGAGAGGTACTGTTAAAAACAACACCTGGCCTGGAATTCACCAACCAATCTTCAAACTATTCTTAGACTTGAACTCAAGTACTCAAATTTCGTTCGCAAATAGTTCCATGACCTTCAAAGATAAACAATCGTATGAAGTTGCTATTTATTAGTATTTATCATACTTATACATAGCAGCTTGAAATGAATGTTCATACTTGAAACTTATAGACATATTTGTGATTGAAATTTGCATACTTGGGCTCAAGTCGAAGAATATTCTCAAGAATGGTTGGTGAATTACAGGCCTGTATTGCATATCTAAATTTTATGTACACTTACTATTTGAAATAAAATGTTCAAACAAACAGAAGTAAGGATGTTATTTGAGGTACTTGATAAAATTGATAAAACATGATTTTTTTAACGCGAAGCATATGAATGATTATGAATACCTTTCTTCTTCTGAGAAATTTTAATCTTTCACCCAAAGAAATGTAATAAAACAATGCAACGCATTTAATATTGATTACGTTCAGGAGTAGCAAGCATAAGTTGCCGAACAAAAAGTTAAACTAATTTGATTGGACTGACTGGGGTCTATGTTGCCCGATAAAACAATGTAATGGTTTGGGAAACGCGTTTTTGCTTTTCGGATTGACTTAAAAAATGGCTTGGTTATAGAGGATATTGTATTATTGATTTTAATAAACTTTTTATCCAACGAGTTTATTAAAGTAAAAAAATACACAATCACGAATGTAAGATTCTATTTAAAACATAACACACCTACGACGTGATAGTTTCACTTTAATGTTTTGTTGTTAATTTACCTTGTATACGGTGGCAATTTGTAAGCGAAATTTGTTGTTTTCATGACGTCAGCTACGTGGCGTGGCTGTAACGCGTTCGCCCTACAAATAATGCGACACCTTAAACTAAAGTTACTAACATGCATTTTGTTTATAAAGTAAGATTTGAAATAAGGATAAATATTAACGGTGTCTGAACGTATCGTATGATATACAATGAAAACAATTGGGATTAATGTTTTATATATATATATACATATATACAAACACAGTGATTCGGTCCTCATTTGCATCTGTACTGTATGAATAACTCTAGTAAGTTGTATGGGAAAACCTTTTACAAGTATTTTGAACACCCGGATTAATAAATGGTGTGAGATTAATAATACTGTATCGGACGCACAATATGGCTTTATGAAAGGCAGATCAACGGTAGATGCAATTTTCGCACTTCAAAGTATAATCGAAAAAATTCTTAACAGTAAAAAACGGCTTTATTGTGCTTTTATAGACCTTAAAAAAGCGTTTGATTCTATCTATAGAAATGCAATGTGGTTATTAAAGTTATATAAATTTGGTATTAACGGGAAAATGCTAAAATAATTCGTTCTATGTATAACACTGTCAAATCATGCATAAAATACTGCGGTTCTTTCTCGGATTTTTTTCGAGATTTCAGTCGGTTTGAAGCAAGGGGAGATAATGTCTCCGATCATGTTTGCATTGTTTATTGAAGATTTAGAGTTATATTTGCAAAATAGAATAGAGAGTGGTTTATCATAAGATGACATTTCTTTAATTTTACTGCTTTTTGCTGATGATATGGTGTTAATAGGTAATACTCCGCAAGATCTGCAAATGAGCTTAAATCGTCTATATGAATATTGTGAAACTTCGGATCTGGAAGTAAATACTGAAAAAACAAACGTTATAGTTTTTCGTAAAAGAGGTAGAGTAACCGTTGATAAAAACTTTTCTTATAACGGAGCATTATTAGAGGTTTCAGATGATTTTAATTATCTTGGAGTTGTATTTAACTACACAGGGTCGTATACGTTAAATCAACAGGCTATGTGCGTCAAAGCATTAAAATCTTTTAACTGCAAACATAAGAAAAACTGAACTAAAACCTAAAACATCCCTTCAATTATTTGATGCTTTCGTCTCATCAATACTCAATTACGGCTGTGAAGTCTGGGGTTTCATAAAATCGAAAGAGATAGAGAGAATTCATCTCAAGTTTTGTAAACACATTCTAGGAGTAAACCTGACCACGAGTAATGCTGGTGTTTACGGTGAATTGGCGCGTTATCCTTTATTTATCACAAGATATACTAGAATAGTAAGATATTGGTTGAAATTAGTCAAAACAGAAAATATAATTTTATCATCTATTTATAAATCTTCATTATCTGATTGTGAAAGTGGTTTAAACAATTGGTTATCCAATGTAAAATCTCTGCTTAATACGTATGGCTTTATGTATATATGGGATGATCCTTTAAGGGTGAACCATCAACATTTTATATCTAGCTTTAAACAGAGGTTGGTGGATTGTTTTATTCAAAAATGGAACACTGATCTACAAGAAAATAGAGTATTATCAAGTTTGTATAGAAATGTTAAAGATAATTTTGGATATGAAAACTATCTGAATATTTTATGTACAAAAAGATTACGAAGTGTTTTTACTAAATTACGTTTATCTTCACATAGCTTAAGAATTGAGACAGGTCGTTATGCAAGACATAGGATTGAAAGAAATGAAAGAGTTTGTCAAATATGTAATTCAACTGAAATTGAAGACGAATTTCACTTTGTTCTAATTTGTACAGCTTATAATGATATTAGAAAGAAATATATCAGAAAATATTACATACAAAGGCCAAATATGTTTAAATTTATAACACTTCTACAATCTTCAAAGAAGAAAGAACTTTTTAATTTAAGTAAATATTTGTCAGAGGCGTTTACTGTCAGATGTTCTATTCCAAATATTATTTCTTAAGATATATTCAAGTACATTCTCACATAAATTGTTATTTTATATATAATTCCTTTTGTTTTTTGATATCCTTGGATTATTGATTAAAATGTGTGATTTATATGAGCTATGATTAATTAAGGAGTATTGAAAATTGAACTATAAGTGAGTGTGTAGAAGTATGTGTAACCTGTCATGTGATTATAATTATGTATTACAAATTATGTATGTAATGATGAGAAACTGTAAAAGTTTAGGTCAATAAAGTATCTATCTATCTATCTATCTATCTATCTATCATAATACACTAGTGTATTACGAGAAATAAGTCATGGCTTTATTACACTCCCAGAAGCCATTTTATGTGATAAAACATAATATGACCTGACTTTAACAACAAACGACGTCCTAACTGCCACTGACCGTTTTGCCACTGACCGTTCCAAGGCGGTAACCCTAATGTGAAAATGTGTATTTTACTTTAATAATAGAATCTATTAAAATCATTCCCCTCGAGATTTTATAATTAAATTATTATTTACTTTTTGTTTCTGTCACTACATGATTTATCGACCCTGGAGAAGAAATACTGACCTCGGTCAATATTCTTTTTCTCGAGTCGATAATTATGGTTATTAGATTTGTATTGGGATACAGGCCTATGAACGAGTTCTTTCGCGTAACAATATTGCGCGACTTTAGGAACGCAATATGTATACGCGGAAGAAAGAGTGCATATATCCTATCTAATAACCTTTTTATTGCATACATATTTTTAATATAGAAACGAATAATGAGAACAAAACAATAGGTTTTAACATTTAATGTTCATCAAAAATATGTGTTTGAAATAAACATTTATTTTTTATTTTTTATTTGTTTTAATTTTTCTAAAGTATCCATTACATATACAAACAGAGCACATACATCTTATTTTACATATTGATAACAGTTACATACATACTGCAAACAAGGTGTAGTCATACTCATTTTATTCTATTTTGTTAAAGGGACACATGGCGAACATGAGTTACATTCAAGTATTAACATAAGTATCTCGGTTATTAAACCTGCCATATTCTATATAAATGTTCAAGTATACAACTAATGCATTATCAACAAAATTTATTAATATGTAAAATCAATTTACATGTACCTTGAATTATTTAAACACTTAACTTTAATGACTAAAGGTATGTAGGTCATATTGAAGACCAACAGGACGCTGTGAGTTTTAAACTAATTATGATTGCCAAGTGTCCCATTAAAATTAACTCAGCATATGTATACAGTATCTTAATCTTTAATATTTTAAATAAAGGTATAGGAAGGTAAAAATATTATTTAGCAAATTAGATTACTGTAGAGCGAACAAGGTGGTGTGCCATCATGTGGTTTATGTTTTGACATGTGTCAGTATATTTAAATATACTATTATGTATATATTTGCATGATTTTGTTCACACGTATGCACCTTTATATACCTCATATAAACATATCTACATACACGTCTTCACATACACACACATATGCATGTATGTAAAAGTAATAAATTCAAATATTCACCATTATGTTCTGTATAGACACGTATCCATATATTCTCAAATATTCACGTTCTATATTATGTTTAAATATTCTACTCATTATCTGTATACATGCATCCATAATATATTCTCAAGTATATACAACTTTACAGACATATACACACATAAATCATTATCTACACACTCACTGTATGTATTTTTTTGTATATCTTGCTATTGAGATAATAAACCCTTCACAATATGCATGGATTACTTTTCTTTCCGGTGGGGGAGGGGTGGGGGTAACAATTATACAAAACATTTTCAGGAGCATATATATAACGACAGGAAAAAATTACAAACTTAAAAAAAAGCTAAGAAGTAGACAACAGTGTTTTACTATGATGATTGTTATGGTGTCCCTGAACTTTGACATAATAAAAAGTCTGTATCTATCTATTTTATTGTCCTATTTTACCAATGTTTATATATCGACTCCACATGGCTTCAAATTTTTGTACTTTTACATTTTTATATGCTATCCACTTTTCCACTTTGTATAAAGATAAAATATGTTTTTTAAAGATATCTAGTAATGGGTTTTGCTTTTGCATCTTTTGCTGATATATAAAAAGTTTGGCTTGCATGATAATTTTGCTCAAAGTGATATCAAATTTATTATTTCCAAATAAGATATCTTTTTTTTCCCAAATTGTCAAAGTTATATTACATTTATTTCTAATGTATTCTGCAAGATATGACCAAAACTGTTTTACAACTTCACAATTCGAAAACAAGTGATGTATGGCTTCAGGTAAAATATTGCAAAAGCTGCACATACTATTATCTTGAATATTTATTTTTGTTAGTAAATATTAGTTCCCAGAATTCTATGGTTGATTCTATGTTGTAACCAAAGTAATTTTGGATCTTTTGTTATTTTAAACGGTATTGCGTAAACTGTTTCGAAATTATAATTAGGTACTGTTAAAACTTCGTTCTTCCATTTTATTAATGACTTTGGGTAAATATTTTTTTTAATCAACATATCATAAATTAATCTACAGCCTTTAGTATGTTTTTGGATTAGTGATAGTATAAGAGGGCGTAATGGGTTTGAACTATTATTGGGTAAATGTGTTATGTTCAATTTACCCAAGTAGTTTCTAATAGCAGTAATAAGACCTTCATATTCTAAGAAATTAGACCTTATGTCATGACGATTATTAAATTCTCTGTAAGAGTAAAGGTTTCCATTTGTGTTTAAAGGGTCATTGATTAATAAAATTCCTCCTTCGTACCATCTTCTATAAAAAAAACGCTTGAACCTCCGACCTTAATATCTGGATTATACCATAAATGAACAGCATGAAATTGCTGCCATGAAGTCGGTTTCACGTGTTCAGTAAATATTTTATAACAGGAAACTACTTCTTTCCAAAAGGGATTATGTATTCTATGTAAATTCTGTGAAAATGGGGCACATTTTTTTCGCCAAATGAGTATATTTATTATCTGTCTGGAAAATTCTGCGAATCCAAGTAGTTTTTAAAGCTGACATAAATTGTTCAATATCAATCATTCTTAGCCCCACAAACTTATGATCTTGTATTATAATGGTTCATTTTATTTGTTTGATTTGTTTGAAATAAACATAGTGTCGTTACATCGTGGGAATTTTCTCAATGAAATCAACATTGTTTCCATGACGTGACATACTTTCTTTCAACGGGTATATATTACACACCATATGACTTAACTACACGTCAATATGAGCGAATATTGACGTTACCTGTTACATTAAAAGTAAACTGAGATTGTAAATGCGTATGCAATACAACCATGTATGAACCTCATACAAAGGCAATAATTGTATACAATATATGAAAAGAAATACCATTTTAATTTTGATATTGTTAATTATTCCCACTTAGATGGGAATGTTCCACGAGTCACCTCTTATGGGGTCTATATTACTCAACTTATTCTTCTTTTAGAGCTTGTAGTTGAGTTGAGGACTTTACTATTCGTGATCTTAGTTTAACTGAGAAGCTGCTCCATCAAGGCTACCATAAACATTAAGTGATGGGAAAGCTTATATTAGCAGGATTTCATAGCGGATATTTCGACAATAAAAAACTTTTAAAAACATTTTTACTGAAAAACGTGCTTAAAATTATAATTTTACAATATGCAAACTTTTTAAGCCGTAATTAAGGTTTTATTTCAAACCCCAGCCAACCCCGTTTTCGCTTCTTGGAGAAGTGGTTGGATGGTGTATGAAAGTTAATACTCGACACAATGTCATAACGAATTCGAGGCTTTCGTTCGAGAACTAATTCTATAGCGTTATTACTCACTGGTCCTTTGGCACCATCAATCCCAATCGTTGAGGCTTAAAGTAAAATACCGCTTAAAGCTACAAGTAACATATACTATTACACCAGGCAATGTTAATTTACACGTGCGACAAGATGGACTATATATTTATTGATTCATCTTGAGATGCGTTCAGATAGGTTAAGTTATTTTGCCCCTTAATAAATTGTAGTTAATATACCATGTTCTCAAGAAGCGTTATAGCTCAGTGGATAGAGCACCTGACTTGAAATCAGAAGGGCGTGTTTTCGAGTCCCGAAAGAGGCAACTTTTTTTTTCTTCTGTAAATCATAATGTTACCTGTGTACAGGTACGACGTGCATTGGTCAATGTCTATACAATAAATGATGTCCTGCGTTATATTTGCTCGCTTAAATACCCGATTTCGACATGAGCTGGTGAACATGAATTTACAAATAAAGACACGCCTACAAAGAAGAAATAGATTGATATAGAGACTCTGTAGCTTTAAGCCGGAGCTAAGTGGCGTGAGAGGTGTTGCACCTAATATTGCACTCATGAACAGACCCAATTAAACCGAGTCTGCTACTATTCTCTCTTGTTTGTGTGTGTTGCTTACAAGAGAAACCATTTTCATTGTTTATTATAATTAGGTAACATCTATGTATTTATTTTTGATTATATAAAAGCAGCAGACTCGTTTTAATTAAGTATGTTAATGAGAGGTAATATCGAGTGCAACACCTCTTACGCCTCCTACCACCGGCTTAAACGATATTCTACTTTAAAGCCACACCTATTAGGCTTGATGATCCCAAAGGACCAGTAAGTAATAACACTACTGATTTGTAATCGGATCGACTTTCAACGGCCGCCACACAGTACTAAACAAACTGTAGTGTGAATGTCAATAAATACTGAAAAGGGGATCCATTGGAAGCAACAAACACAAACAAGAGATAAAGGTAGCAGACTCGGTTGTATTGAGTCTGTTCATTATAAAGATAGACATGTACGGTATGCTAGATCTATATATCAAATGTAAATTCATCATATCCAGCAAAAGTCCTCTATTTATTTAGCTTCATATCAGATGGATAATATGCTTAAATGGCAGATCGTTGGATATTACAGAAGACAAACTACTGCCGCTGCCTGGCAATGTATTCTGAGCTTTACTGTGAATATGGTACGTATAAAACAACTACTATCAGTTCCTGACAATGTATCCCCAAGATACTGCAGCTACTATCAGTGCCTGACAATGTATCCCCAAGTTACAGCAGCTACTATCAGTGCCTAGAAAGGTATCCCCAAGATACTGCAGCTACTATCAGTGCCTGGCAATGTATTCCCAAGATACTGCAGCTACTATCAGTGCCTGGCAATGTATCCCCAAGATACTGCAGCTACTATCAGTGCCTGGCAATGTATCCCCAAGATACTGCAGCTACTATCAGTGCCTGGCAATGTATCCCCAAGATACTACAGCTACTATTAATGCCTGGCAATGTATCCCTAAGATACTGCAGCTACTATCAGTGCCTGGCAATGTATCCCTAAGATACTGCAAATGTATTGCAAATGTATTGCAAATGTATTGCAAATGTATTATGCATACATTTGCTACTGCAAATCAGCAAACATACTATGTTTGCTGAAACACACTGCGAATATTGCATGCATACACTTGCTACTGCTGGTGATAGACAATGTTTTCTGGAATGAAACCATGTATGTAATTAACAGCGTTGACAATGCTGACCGCACATGTTTTCATAAATGAAAGGTACAGCAAACATTGCATGCATTTTAATGTGGCTCTATGTGCCGGATAAGGTTTTCTAAAAGAAACTAACCCGCCAAATGACTGAACAATTACAATACAAGACCGTTGGTAAAAAACTCTAGCCAGAGCTTCAGATCATATACTAAGGTATATGTCCCGATTTAAAGTATACGTTTATTCACTGGTTCTTAAATGCCCGTGATTGAGTATGAGTTAAATGAATTATGAGTTGGTAACTCCTTATTCGACACTCCAGTTTTGAGTTTTGGCCAGTCTGGTTAAAGCCGTTTATATTGTGTCTATAGAGTTTGGGTTCTCAAATTAGTTTACATTTATATATAGCTCGTCGTCAATATGTTTGGAAACGGTGTACATACTTTGTAAAAGTTGACCGTTGTTGGCAGGCTATATACTTTAAATATAATACGAAAACAACATTTTCTGAAATATTCTGTGTAAAAGTTATATGCGCAACTGTTGCTGTTGGTGTCCAACAATATTTCCCGAACTGTATAGAACATATAGCGAATATGGTATTACTGCGACAATATTTCCCGAACTATATAGAACATATAGCGAATATGGTATTACTGCGACAATATTTCCCGAACTATATAGGACATATAACGGTAATGGTATTTATACAGCGAATGTGTATGTACACACTGTATGAGTACTATGTAGGTGACCGATAATGGGTTTCCATTGTATAGGCTACTTAGATATGTAGCATGAAACTTTTTTTTTTTATAGGACCCATCTATTAAAACAAGTAATTAGAAAATTGCTAGAAAATGCCTCCTTTTTCCAAAAGCAAAGTTGTGGACACTGTCCAGTATCACTAATTTAATGATATATTTAAAATTTAGAAGTGATAACGTCAGAATCTATTCCTCGTCAAGTTATAATACAATAATTATCATCGTGACGTTTAATGTACAAGATGGTATGTACATAATTTAAAGGCATGCATGGAAAGAATTTATATGTAAATGTGATAGCTCATACACTACCTTACAAGTCTTGGGACATAATCTGTAATGATTATACACTACCTTATAAGTCTTAGGACATAATCTGTAATGCAAGTGAGTAAAAATATTAGTATAGTATATATGTTTGTGTGAAACTCATTAACGAATGAAAATAACTATTTTCTTGCATAAATTCAACATATGAATTTGGTTCTTAGTAACTTATTTTTACAATACGGACCTTACTGACAACGATGTACCTATTTGGATGCATGAATGTATAATTTAGGCCCATTCGGGGTGTATTCTACTCAACTAAATGTTTTCTATAAAACCAATCAACATCCGACAGAGGTTAACGAATGGCCTGCGGGAAATTACAGCATTTACGGCACAGATGACCATCAGGTGATATGGCAATAAAAAATAATTACATTTGATCACCATATAAATGACTGAGATGTAACTGTCTTGATAAGTAAATGTCGAGAACATTATTTTCCTCGAAGGGATAAACAAAATGAAAAGGATGCTATCAACCATTAATTTGTTATATTAATTAATATTAATTTGAAGTTATTATCATTAGAACGGTTTTATTATTAAGGTTTTAAATTAAAAAACAACAACATATTTTTCATCTTAAACCGTTGAATAGTGATACGTGCAATCAATGTTGCCATACGATAAGGGAGTGGTAAATTCTTTGTGATTTGACTTGATCTTGCTTATTGATTTGACTTGACACATTTGTACTGATTACTGAGTAGTTGGATTGCTTACTATTGTTCCGCATTACGTGGTCCGAGTATTAACGTTCATACCCAATCCAACCCCTTCTTCAAGAAGCGAAAATTGGGTTGGCTAGGGTATGAAATAAAACCTTAATTTAGACTTAAAAAGTTTGCCGATTGTAAAATTAAAACATGTAATGGGTAATTTTAAACAGGTTATTCCATTTTTTCAGTAAAAAATGTTTAAAAACATTTTTAAAAGTTATTGTCGAAATATCCTGCTAGTATAAGCTTTCCCATCGCTTAATGGAATTAATGCAGGACCACATAATCGGGACTTTGTTTCACCCAAAAATTTCTTGTGACTTTTAAGACAGATTTCAACTATTACTTAACCAAATCATTTTATTGGTTAATATAAATACTTTCTTTTGAAAGCGGAGAAATAAAAATAAAAATAGCTTACTTTTCAAAAATCGGTTGAGAAATAAAAAGTTTATTTGTGAAAGTTGGTTTTGATAGTGCATTTCAAAGCAAAGTTCTACTTAATCAAACAATGGCAAAATTGTTTTTTCTTCTTTAGAATTTGTATCCAAAATGGATTTAATGTGTTGGATAAACGTAAATTAAGTAATTTATGTAAGTATTTTGTAATGCTGACAACTCTTTGGCTGAAACAAGTGCCCCGAGCAATAGGCTCATTTTATTGCGCAGAACATATACGAGTACTTTTCCTACACACAAAGTCCGAGTATTGCGTATTACATTCACAACCAAGTGCTTTTATTTTTATTATCCTTATCCTACACATACCAAGATTACAGTTCACATTTGCGGAAAATAATATATACCATGTTCTTTATGCATGTTCTATTTCTACTTTCTTATTGCAGGGTTCGAGGACTACAATCTGACCATGGCATTGCCTTCCTTGTTACATATTAACAGCGACGATTATCTTCCTTGTTACATATTAACAGCGACGGTTATCTTCCTTTTATCCGGGTTGAATAAAAGCCCAGACTCAGGTATCGAACTCATTTAATAACAGTTTTATTCTAGAATACTTTCAAAGTTATGTTTACATGTCAATATATCTCTGTATTTAAATAGTGTTTTGAAAATTAAGATACCAGTCATAATCAGGGTCCCGTTTTATTAAACAGCTTACGATAAGTCTCAAATTTTAAAACTGTTCACATGTTTGCACCTAAGCATTCAATGTAGACAATTTGAGTCCATTATGTGCAGAAATATCAAATGCATAAGAAAACGAAATGAAATCGCGTTAATTTATGAATTTTAAATCAAAGTAAAGAATTTAAGAAATTAACTTACGAACAAAATTGTCGTAAGTTGTTTCATAAAACCGGGCCCTGGTTTATGCACGTGCATCTTAGGACTTAAACAGTTCACTTAATTGTGACTTTTGTTTTCCGCCTGTTGCGCTTTAGAAACGATTTAAACATTTTAATCTTTATTGAATGTTCATATTTCATATTAAAACATGTTTGTAAATGTTGTATCTATATAATAATACGAAAAATTGTGATTATTGGTTCTCATGATATTTTTGTATATCAATATTTAGAAGTGGTACTTTCTTATGACGGCGAGTATGTATTACTACGGCTTGAACAGCATGTGTACAGAATAAATGAATGAATGAATGAATGAATGGTGTTTTATGGCATGTCAACACATAAATAGGTCACATTGTGCGCAAAAACCGATGAATCATGAAAGAATGAAGTAGTAATTAAAAATAATGTAAACGTATAAAGATTAAACTATCTACAAATAAGGGATGATATGGTAGCAATATAAACTTTGTATATATGTAAATCAACAAATGCCCGCCAACGGGCTTGTAAACAAGTTAATATATATATAGGAAAATATTATATTGATTTATAAAGTCTGATTTACATAAGCAGCTGCATGCTCATGTGAGTCTCATAGGATTTTCATATGAGTCTTATATATAAGAAGCCACATATGAGTCTCATATAAGAAGCCACATATGAGTCTTATATATAAGAAATCATATATGAGTCTTATATATAAGAAGCCACACATGAGTCTTATATATAAGAAGCCACATATGAGTCTTATATATAAGAAGCCACATATGAGTCTTATATATAAGAAGCCACATATGAGACTTATATGTAAGAAGCCATATATGATTCTTATATGAAAGAAGCCACATATGAGTCTCATATAAGAAGCCACATATGAGTCTTATATATAAGAAGCCACATATGAATCTCATATAAGAAGCCACATATGATTCTCATATAAGAAGCCACATATGAGTCTTATATATAAGAAGCCACATATAAGCGACATATGATTCTTATATGTAAGATTCCACATATGATTCTTATATGTAGAAGCCACATATGATTCTTATATGTAGAAGCCACATATGATTCTTATATGAAGAAGCCACATATGATTCTTATATATAAGAAGCCACATATGAGTCTTATACATAAGAAGCCACATATGAGTCTTATACATAAAAAGCCACATATGATTCTTATATGTAGAAGCCACATATGATTCTTATATGAAAGAAGCCACATATGATTCTTATATATAAGAAGCCACATATGAGTCTTATACATAAGAAGCCACATATGAGTCGTATACATAAGAAGCCACATATGATTCTTATATGTAGAAGCCACATATGATTCTTATATGAAAGAAGCCACATATGATTCTTGTATATAAGAAGCCACATATGAGTCTTATATATAAGAAGCCACATATGAGTCTTATATATAAGAAGCCACATATGATTCTCATATTAAACGTTGCATATATTGATATCATATGAGTTTCATATTATTTTCATTTGAGAATGAATTTATAATAATTTTGTTTTAAAACACTTCACCTTTCCACAGAAATTTCAATATAAAATGTTTTGTTTTAACTTTAATATGATTATCATATGATACTTATATGATTTTTATATAAAGTATTTTATATAAGAATCATGTACTTCTCCTTTTATTTAAGCATCATATACTTTGTATCTTATGAGAATCATATAAGGATATAATGATACTTATATGTGGCAAAATTAATATATGAGAATTTCCTCGTGATTCTTATGACCGTCCCAAAATTTACAAAGATATTTTGAATACGATACTCCATTTTTCCTCTGATACTATTTTCCCTCACATAACGGCAACTACAGCTGACTTCAACGTTTAAATAAGAATTTAAAAAAAGGCGCATTTACGCTAACAGTCGCTCTTAACAATAGTGATGCATTCAATGAGAAGGAAATGTTAAGTTAAGACAAATAATTCTGCCGAAAACGTATTTTACATTTAATACACATATAGTAAAGTTCGATATTTGCTGACAGACGGACATTACGAAATATGGCGACTCCTTATAAAAGATTGGAGGGAAGGCTGGTATACACGACTATGTACATCAAGTGTTCCGTGCAACACTGTTGATACATGTCTTCTTGTGCATGTGTAGTTACATCAGTGTTGCGTTGATTTCGCTATATTAACAAATTACTATCATGTAAATGGCATCATGTAAAGGAACAGAACAGAACAGAACAGATATTTTATTTAGACTTGTACAAAGTACATCGTCATTCAGAACATATATACAATATACGAATATAACAAAGTCACGTAAACAGAGTATATAAATCAACTGTCAGTATCGCTTACATCATCATAGTTAGAGGATGAACAATATTATATTGATACTAAGCATTCAAAATAGAAAGTCTAACATTTAAAGCACATTTTATATACCTCGCTAAATTTAGTAATATATCATTGTTTGAAGTTTTCATCAATTCTATATATTTGAACATAGATGGCCTCTGGTGGTAATATATGGACGCTTTAATGTATCCCCCAGATGATGTGATGTTTATGATCATAAATATAACGACATGTCACGATATATAATCCTATGTTGACATAGTCTATGTTGATATACTACAATATATCTAGCCATGACGAAAGCGACATACGTTGAATATATTGTTTGCACAGCATCCACACAGCGACTTGATGACCTAAAATGTCGCATGACGACTTCAATTATTTTGAGATCAGGTTAAGTTGACTAAAATTTTGCGTCACCCATTTTTATCCGGACAAGATATCGTACATATGCCGACATACGCACTTATGTTGCATTAAAAGATGCAAGCACAGCCATAGTTGGATTCACGGCCGATCTACAAGGATGTCGAATTTTGAAAAAAGCAGGTAAAAAGTCTCTTTTTCCTAAAAGACACTGACATCATAGAGAGAGAAAGAGAGATAAAGGTTAAATACATATACATACTTCTTTTCTTTTCAACGCGATTGGTGTCCATGACCGCGCGAAAGCAGATATGTCGCATGTCGTCAAACGTATGTCGCAATAAATAAATAAAACGGTTATAGTCATTTAATTTATTACATCTTCGGTAAAACAAAGATAGATGTCGACATGTACATGTCGACAACTACCTTCGTATATTCTCATGCTGTTTTATACTATATCGACATAAATAAACATTTGTTTATTAAACCTTTATTATCATTGACAAAGAAGATTGTTTTCATTATCTAAACATACATAAGACAACATAATCATATATTACAACGGCCAAGTCGTTATCTTAAGATGTCTTAACGCTATATATTACGTTAAAAACGACATATATTATAGAATGATCAAATAATGATCACATCATCTGGGAGGTACATTAAAGCTTCCATAGTAATATCTTTTAATATATGTTTTTCTTAGTTCATTGTAACATTGACACACACATATAAAATGGTATTCGTCTTCCAGATCTTGTGAGTTACAACATAAACAATATCTTTCATTTCTCCGTATGCGATTTCTTGTATACCGTCCAGTTTGTATGTTAAGAGAATGTGCAGATAACCTTATTCTAGAAATAAACAATCTCAAATTGCTAGGTAAAACATTTAGAAAGTGTTCATATGAAAAATCAGATTTAAAATATTTATAGTTTTCAAGAACAGCACTGCTACCCATACGATTCTCGCTTAAAACCGTCAATTATTCGTTGTTTAAAAACACATGGACATGTTTTAACATTCAGCATATCCTGATTGTTAAATAAATAGGCAAAACCATAATCAGATAATAACTTTTTTACATTCGAAACCCATTTGTACAATCTCTTTCACAATCATATACACCTTGTTCATAGAGATTTTCATCAGAATGTTATTAGTATTTATTACTTTACACCAATACTTAATAATTCTTATATATCTCGTATTCGAATACACCCGCACTATATAGCCTAGTTTAAAATATCTCGTTATATTGAACGATATATCACTGTAAATTTTGCAACGTTAGGAGAATAAGCATTGCGCATTGCGCATTGTAACGTATGCAACGTTAGGAGAGTAACCAAAGCAATGCGAAATATTTCAGATGTGTGCGTTATTTTCACATTTTATGGGTATTAGAATAGAAATAGAACATCGTTTACGGTGAATTATCTATAATGTATCACGGTTTGTCATTCAATTGTAAACAATAATTTCACCCGCCCTTCGGGCTCGTGAAATTATTGTTTACAATTGAACTCCAAACCGTGATATATTAAACGATAATTCACAGTAAACGATGTTCTATTTCTTAAATATAAAGAGGGTAACGCCCAAGTTCACCATATACACCTACTGTGCATGTATTTAATCGAACGTTAAGCAACCGTTTACAGAACTTTAGGTGTAATCTTTCTATTACTTTTGATTTAGTGAATCCCCATATTTCAGCGGCATATCCTAGAGCAGAACCTACAAATGAATCAAATATTGGCATAGTGTTTTTGGCTTTAACTTAATCTTTTTACAATTCGCTTATAAAGTGTAGAGCAATTTTAGTGACTTACCACTTAAATGTTCTTGATTTAATGAAAAATTGCAATTATCACAATATGAGTATAGAAGATTTAAGTTATTTTGTAATTCCACTGGAGATTTTCCTAAAATGGCCATATCATCAGCAAACAGTAACAATATCAGAACTATATCATCAATCTGTAATCCTGAAATCAATCATTTTGTAGATGCAGCTCAAGATCTTCAATAAATAACGAAAATAACAAAGGAGAGATTACCTCCCTTGACGTAATCCAACCGCACATTCAAAATAGTCTGAATAAGTACCACAACTCTTCACGCATGATTTCACCTTTTCGTACATGTCTTTAATAATTCGTAATAGCTTTCCTTGTATACCAGATTTATATAGTTTAAGCCATAAAGCATTTCTATAAACATCGTTTTAGGTCTACAAAGGCAACATATAAACGTTTATTCTCATTCAAATATGTTTCAACAACAGAAAGAAGAACAAATAAAGCATCAACAGTGGAATGGCCTTTCTAAAACCAAACTGTGCATCAGAAATAATATTATTCTTTTCACAAACACAGTCAGTTCTTTTATATAATATAGTGGTAAATATTTTTGACAGGCAACTAACTAGAGTAATACCCCTATAGTTATTAACATGTTTAGTATTTCCATTTTTATGAACAGGGACAATAACTCCTTCCATCCATTTTTCAGGAAAAAATCCAGAAGTTAAAATTGCATTGAATATATCGCACAAATGAGATGCTAAAATGTCAATGCTTTCAGTAAAGTATTCATTCATCAATGCATCACTCCCTAAAACTTTATTGGTTTTTAGCAACTTTACTACAGTTAACATTTCATTAATCGTAATAGGCATATCTAATTCCTCATAGGTACAATAGTCTTCATCAAAATTGTGTTCGTCGCAAAAAGACTCCGCTTCATCATTTTTACATTGGAAATCGTCGTTTCCTAAAGATGACAAATAATCACGGAATTCCTTTAGGGTAATATCATTATCATTTGGCTTTTTTCTGTGTTTTTTTGAAATATTTCCAAAATTGTTTAGGTTAACTGAACCTTAATTTTTCTATCTCAGAAACATTTTTAATTTCAAGTATTTTTTTCTTTTTACGACATAAATCCTTATAATCTTTTTTACATTTGCAAAAGTATTCTCTACTCATAGGAGTTTTACAAATTGTAAACGCACGTAAAGCATCTAAGTATCGATATTTAGAATCAGAACAGTCAGCGTCAAATCAATCTGCTTGCTTCACAATGGAAGTATCTGAAAATGACGGACGACTTTTTTGTATGTGGCATTTTGAAAATAATGGATCCGCAACATTACGGACAATGGTTGTAAACTGGTTTATGACATTATTTACAGAAGTTCGCTGTGACAAATCAATATTGTTTGTTAAGCGATTTAAGTCGGGTAATTTGGTAATAAGTCCACTACGAAACATATCCCTTTTATTCGCGTCCCACTTAAATTTAACCTTCTTAGTGTAAAGGGATGCTGTGTGGCGGCCGTAAAAAGTCGCCCCGACAAATCAGTAGTGTTATCATTTACTGGTCCTTTAGGATCATCAAGCCCATTCTGTGTTGCTTTAAAGTGTTCGTGTGCACGAAGGGAGATGCCTCTGCAGCACCAGGTGCCCGATGGTCAGACAGTCAATGCAGAGTATTATTCCAGTGTATGTTTTAGGTATGTAATTTAAACAAAACAGTTTTATTTAACAATATTTGTTATCAAATCTAAATACAATAATTATTTAAGACTTATGATGTTATAACCATTTGTTGAATTGAACACCGGAACGAAGATTTTTAAAATGAATGTTTTTCAGGTTGTGAAAAAGCACCTTGAAACGACCATGCGCCAATCTTGACCGGGTGATACTTCGCCAAGATAATGCACCACCTCACACGGCAAATTCAACATAACTAGAGATCACACTCCTTGGTTTTGAGTTGCTGAACCACGCACCATACAGTCCGGACTTGGCTCCGATGGACTTTAAAAGAGTTTTCCCGGAAAGCAAGGCTCAACTGAAGGGAATGAGGTTCCATAGTGCTGATAATTTAAAGAGAGAAACGCAGAGAATTCTCTCAAAATTTGACAGTAATTGGTATTTTGAAACTTATGACAAATGGGTAATGCGTCACCGTAAGTATTTAAGACGCAGTGGTGATCATACTGAGAAAGTATGACTGTGACTGTCTAAATGTTTCGCAACGACGTCATCTAAAAGTAATTTTGATGTGAACCAGGCCCCGGATGGCGGTTAATGACTTCATTTACTTCTATGTAGAAATGTCATTTGTGTATGTATTTACTCTATTTTTTAAAGATGTCATGGGAATACATTACTCTTTAACATGATGTTTTCTTTTTCATACATGTACATTAGTTTTTTAATTACAGAAAAAGTCTATAAACTTATCGAACGTCCCTCGTACATGACAAAATACAACGAGGTACCTTTTGTGTTTGTGATGTCTTATTTGGCCTTTTATTCATCTTTAAATGTGTTCTTTGTTTCTGTGTGTGTTTGTGGTTGACTGTCGTCCTTGAATGTTGCTTTTCATGTTCGATTTTTATATCTATCTTCAATGTTAATTACTGTTGGTTTTACTGGCATGTGGTAACTTGTGTATATATACTGACGAGATAAAGAAACGCCTCATCGGGAATTTCCGCTATATATTGTATGTACACTATGCTGCTGTTAATCGAATGGTACATGGCTACGTAAGACCTTTCTTTTCGGAAAAAATACTAAAACAACACAAAACACAGCAAATAGTATTTCTTCAAAGTTTGATTATTGGCAGAGTATCTGTTTGGCTCAAGCATGTGAGCAAACTTAGGATGCAAATTTCTGCAAACTCTTTACGTTAAATACAGTACTAAAATAGTCAATTTTTCAAAGAGGAACTTCAATATTTATGAATTTCTTGTGTACTGTGATTAATACGTTTACAACATCACAGTTGTGTCCTTTCTCTAACTAACTGCAACTTTGTTTTACAAAACATCTTGGGATTTCTTTGGAATATTATGTGGCATTAAGTGTGCGGTATATACAATATATAGCGGAAATTCCCGATGAGGCGTTTCTTTATCTCGTCAGTATAGTAAAATTTTAAAACACTAAATATAAAACACGAACTCGCATCTCTGATACATATCACATTAGTATGGTGGCTGATTTCTGCCATGTCGTCTTGTCGACTTGGCGAGTCGCCAAGACGAAAAAACGTCACGCGAAAAGACGACAAAACAGCATTTTGTCGTCTTGTGGTTTTGTCAAGACGAAAAGACGGCAAAACGACGGATTTCACGCGCCAAGACAAAATGTTAAAGGCGTCAAGACGACAAATAAATGTTGCCCGTTGTCTTTTCGCGTGGCGTTTTATTACAAAACGAAAAGGCGACAAAAGGTTGTATTTGTCGTCTTGTCGTCTTGGCGCCCCCCAGAACGACAAAACGAAAATACGACAAAATGCTGTATTTGTCGTCGTCTTGTCTTTTCGCCTTCCGGTAGACATGCGCACTGTAATTAATTAGAGCCAAAGTGTCCGAGCAAAGTTGTGTATTTCTACAAGCAAATCATATTTTAAAAGCTATTTAGCTACCCCTGCAAATGATATTGGTCCACTATTTTCACAGTTGGTTTGATGTCGGCCCAACTTAACATTATTGCCACAAATCATTGGCCCAACAATAAACCAACATGTTGGGCCAACGTGGAAACGATGAGCAGAATCAAATGGCCCAACATAAAAGAACAAATATCTGGCTTGATGATCCCAAAGGACCAGTAAGTAATAACACGTACTACATGAACACTAATAACACTAAAGGAAACACGTTTTATCTTTAATTTATCGTCGCACATTACAATGATGTTCGCTGGACAATCGAAGCAGGATTTATGACGTCATATCGACAAAGGTTATCTTAAAATCTTAAAATTCGACTGAGGTAGTCGCTGCCGTGAAATTATATAATAGTCACACAGTACCGTTGATTACACTTAATGTTTGAATCAAGTTCTGCTGTGTGGTGTTTGTTAGCAGCAAGCATATCGTACCAATTTATTGAAACGTTTCTGATTATGTTATTTTCCAAATAACATAATTAGAAAGCAACATTAAGAAAAAATATATAAAAGTCTTGGAATAGTTTGTCTTTAAGGCGTTTGTTCACTTTTTACACGTAACATGCACTTTATGTAACGTTATATTTAAGACACTTTTTTTTCAGAAGAGGAAACAGAAATACTGAACTCTAAGAATGTGTACGTGACTCTTGAATGCCTTGGTTCACGATGTAACTCTGAATGGTTCACGATGTAACTCTGAATGGTTCACGATGTAAATCTTCACGATGTAAATCTGAATGGTTCACGATGTAACTCTGACTGGTTCATGATGTAATTCCGAATATAATTTGCTTGTAGACATTCGCGATTGTCATGATTAAGTGATGGTCTGCGATGGTGCACAGACCTTATACAATGGTCTGCAATGGTACACACACCTTATTCAATGTTTTGTTGATAGTCTACGATGGTACACATGCCTTATATATGTTTTGTTGATGGTCTGCGATGGCACACAAACCTTATAAAATGTTTTGTTGATGGTCTGCGATGGTACACACGCCTTATAAAATGCTTTGTTGGTGGTCTGCGATGGTGCACAAACCTCATAAAATGTTTTTTTGACGCTCTGCAGAGTATCAACAACAAAGTGTATACGGTTTGTGCACCATCGAACATCAACAAACATTGTACCACCGTACACAAACCTTATACAATGTTTGTTTGATGATCTGCGATGGTACATACACTTTATAAACTATTGTACACACACCTTATACAATGTTTTGTTGATGCTCCGCGATGGTACACATCCTTTATAAAATGTTTTGCTAATGCTCTCTGATGGTTAACAAACCGTATAACATATTTTGCTGATGCTCTGTGTTGGTACATAAACATTATACAATGTTTGTTGATGTTCATCGATGGTGCACAAACCGTATACACTGTGTTGTTGATACTCTGCGAAGTGCACATATACCTTATAAAATGTGTGTTTAAGACACTTTACTTTTTTTTCCAGAAAATGAAACAGAAACAGAAATACTGGATTCCAAGAACGTCCACGTGAACCAATACATAAACAGATATAACAATAACATTTAAAATGCAATTACATAATAGTAAAATCAAATATGTTGTTAGGGCAATTACATAATAGTAAAATCAAATCTGATGTTAAGGCAATTACATAATAGTAAAATCAAATCCGTTGTTAAGGCAATTACATAATAGTAAAATCAAATATGCTGTTAAGGCAATTACATAATAGTAAAATCAAATCTGTTGTTAAGGCAATTACATTTGTTAAGGCAATTACATAATAGTAAAATCAAATATGCTGTTAAGGCAATTACATAATAGTAAAATCAAATATGCTGTTAAGGCAATTACATAATAGTAAAATCAAATCTGCTGTTAAGGCAATTACATAATAGTAAAATCAAATATGTTGTTAAGGCAATTACATAATAGTAAAATCAAATCTGTTGTTAAGGCAATTACATAATAATAAAATCAAATCTGTTGTTTAGGCAATTACATAATAGTAAAATCAAATCTGTTGTTAAGGCAATTACATAATAGTAAAATCAAATATGTTGTTTAGGCAATTACATAATAGTAAAATCAAATCTGCTGTTTAGGCAATTACATAATAGTAAAATCAAATATGTTGTTAACGTTTGCTTTCACCTTATTATAGCTACGTATATGAAAGACATTTGAACTTGAACTTTTTTGCCATTGACCATTCCAAGGCGGTAGCCCTATTATCAACCCTTTTATGTTTGTGGTGTAACACGCCTTGCTTCTTTCTTATCCTTATAAATGTTGTTTATTTCAGTGCGTGTTTTTTGTTGACTACGGTCCTCGAATGCAACATTTCCTGTTCGACTTTTATATCTACTTTGACTAGGCTAGCAGACATACAAGACAATTGTAAACGGTAATATTGTAAATAGTCACACAACCGAGGGAATATATCACTAATAATAATTACATGTATGTCAGTCACTTAAGGCTTTTACAATAAACGCTAGACATATTGTCGAGTTAAATTGGACGACAAACTTGCAGACTCCACGTCCACTGTGACTATTTATCAATGCTAATATTTATCAACAAGGAAATAGCAAAGATATAGCAAGGCAATAGCAAGGAAATATTGATAATTTGTAAATTTGCAAAATATGTACAGTCATATTCGATAGTCATGTAACACTTATTTAACTCTTTCGCCGCCAAATTTCAAATGTTGTCTGCTAAAATTTGAATTCAAACCTTCCGGAAATATTTCATAAATACAGTGTTATGGAAAACATTGCTACTCGGACACGTGGATTTTAGGTAGGTTCGAATCCCATTGGAAGCCCGACTTGTCAATTGAAAAATTGAAAAAGTGTCGATTCTTATGGATGGCGGGAGATATAGATAGATAGATAGATACTTTTATTGACTTAAACTATTACAGTTTTTCATCATTACAAATGTATGATAATTATAATATACACACACGTGACAGATATTAACATTGCAAATACAACAAAATAATCACTAAGTTTTTTTTGTTTCATACATATTTAAACAATCAAAAACATACATATATTATGGTATGTCAATGATAAACGAGGATGTTCTAAAATAAGATATCTAGTGTTTTTTTTTGTGTTTTTTAGTCTGTTAAAATGGATGTAGATAGCCTTAATACAAGTGCATCGGAAATGAATTTACTTAAACTAAGAATAATCTTTTTGTTTAATGACTGCAACAATTCTACAAATTTAAACATGCTTGGTCTAGTTGTGTAATATTTAGGAATATATTTGTTTCTAATGTTAAAGTAAGTAGTACAGATCAAAATAAAATGGTACTCGTCTTCAATAGCGTTAGTGTTGCTAATTTCGCACACTCTTTCGTTCCTCTCTGTTCTACCTCTTGAGTATCTCCCTGTTTCTATTCTTAAACAATGAGCGGATAATCTTATTCTTGTTATACAACTTCTTAATTGTTTGGAGCATAATGTTTCTAGATATGTTTCAAAATCAAAATTCTACAGTACTGGTTCTACCCTTGAAAATGGGGTGATCTGCCTCAACCGACCGTCATATATGGCCTAATATGTGATAAAATTACGTAAACTACCATTCAAACAAAACAAAACTCCTCTTACATTAATATCATGCCAGATTAAGGTTGTCATCTGCGCCATTAGGAGTGAATTTTGTATAAGTTGTTTAGCTTGTTTAGCGATGTAAATTAAAACACGTATATGCAGTTTGTGACTGTTTAGCTGTGGTCTGATATTAAGCTTATGGTTTCGTTTGGAGGTATTATACACATTTAGTTCGATTTTAACAAAACATCGGGTTTATTAATAACGTACCCAACTGTTTGGAAACGCATCTTATCTTTTGCTATAATGGGTACGGTATAATATAGCAAACACAGTTTTAAAAAAAAATAGATCATGGGTGAGGAGAAAAAAAATATAATGCAGACTTGAACCAGTACTATCTCATATCAGAAACAGTTTACTGAAATGTTAATCGAATGATTACACATATATGAAAGGGAAACATGTCACTTTTACAGGGGAACACTTTCTGCTTGCCAAACACGAAACTCGGCATGCATTTTTAAACAAACCGTATCGATGTTTTAAAGAGAATACGAATGACATTGTTGATAAAACTACAGTTTACTTCCACTTTTTAATTTTGAAGCTGCCTTTAAATACATCAATAAAAGGGGTTGCGGGTAAACATTTGAAATTTACATTTGTTCTTCGTTATTTTACCATATAATTTTAATTCTATAATTATGCATTGTTCTCAACAATAAGGAATATTGTCAAACAATTTATATATTTTGAACTCTGTGAGAAAAACACGTTTAGGATAGATTAGCCTCATTTACATAGTCTTAATGTGTAATATATATAGAGAATCTTACATGAGTACTCATTTGAATTTATTAAACGAGTTGGCAAACTGATATAATGCGAGGCACTTGCCAAGCATTATATCGTTTTTGCTAACGAGTTTAATAAATTCAATAATGAATGAGAACGAATGTTAGATTCTATTTATCACATTACTCACATATCGACTTTTATTGCATTTTGCTTGTCGCTTTAACAGGCAAACCCGACAAAGTCATAATAAACCGTGGGAAATGGATCAATATAGTCATTATCGATTTTTTTGACAGCGCGTACTAGAATATACAACTAGCTGTATATCGAATATAACGAATGTAGTGTTATTCCACTCCCACACCGTAAGTTATGTGATATAGTTTGAGTTTGATGTTATAAGTTACTTTTAAAATATGTTGATAGTTTTATAACTATAGTCTCTTGTAATTCTAATTAGAATGACATGGCTATCTTATAGTGTTTACGATGTATTATTTATGTTTGTATTTATTGTAAACTGTGATGAGACTTTAATAAAGAAATAATAATATATAACCTGATCGGTTTTATTTTACAATCATCACCAAACATCACGTCCATGGATTTCTACATGTAGGGTCTATTATATCTCCGTATTGGGTTTCAAAACAAGTTATCTGATAGGTCACATACGATGTCTTTCAATGATGTAGGAAACATAAATAGAGATTATTCCACCGTATGATAAAATCTTCAAATTGAATTGAAATGAAGCTCCTCTGTCACATTTATTTTACAATATTTGAACGGCCACTAATTACTTTTACATGGAATACCTAGAACTGTATTAATCCATGCTCAATGGATAAACTTACGCCCAAAACTTTTAAACCTGGCATTGATTGAATAGCCCCTAATTTCTTAGAGAGAAAACATGGCGTACAGCATTTTGCTTACCAGCACTTTCCAATATCACTTAGCTCTTAACTTAACAACCTACCTTAAATTTAATTACTAACTTAAAATGTATATCAACGTGTTTCTTGCGACTGTTTTTGTGTCAATCAGCAGCCGATAGTTGGTGGTGTCATGATGTTGAAGTTCTGTTCGCCATTTTGATATTTTAGCTATGGTCATGTGACAAATGAACTTGTGATCACAGGCTACGTTCTTAGACGTTGACAGAGGTCAATGTAATGGCCTCTGGGAGAGATTGCGTCTTAATAGGCGAAGCAGTTCCGGTTGGGTGAATTTTGGTTCATCGTTGTGCGAGGGTCTGCATGGGGAGCAATCTCATTAAAATCAGACCCTTTATCACGCTACGATACTCTACACTACAAGGACCTGACTACACTCCATTGCAGGTAACGTCAGATTGACCTTACGATTAGCCAATCAGATTTCAGCCGAAAGAATTGCTCGGTATAGACTGCTTCACTGCACAGTTTCAGTAAAACGCTGTGGAGAAGTCTACGCTCGGTATTGAAAGAGACAATGTCTGTAACTTTTAGCTTATAAAACACAAATAATTGCTTGACAAACATAATACACCAACTATTATTGAATATTTACTGAAAAAAAATAAAGAAAAGATTGTTTGACGGAATTTAACAGCGGTACAATTAAATTTTTTACAGATTCGTGGTATTGAACCCTCACTAAAATGACACTTGCGTGTTATCAGTCGAGTACGCTACACATGAGCTAAGCGATGTACTATGCCTTACTATTTAGAGTACTAATGTCGTAATACTTTCGGAATATATCTTTTCAAAACATACATGGCAGCGCCCATGATTTTCTCCGTATCTTGATATAAAACATGCCATTTCGTGCATTTCTTTGAATTTATCGTGCAATTCACAACAATAACACACGAAGGCTTTATCTTTATTCGGATATAGATCTATATGTTTAATGTGGATTTTGTTTGTTAAGTTCACTCGAAAGTGCATATGAAACGCGCGATTTCATTGGTTGAATTTAGTTGATCTTCTCATGAATATTGATTAGATGAAAGGTCGATCTGCCGTGACCTACAAGAGAGTGTGGTCAGATCCTACAGCGGAGAGTACCAAAGCGTAATTAGGATATGATTTTAATGAGAGTGCACGGGAAAGTGTGGGAGATCAGTTATTTTCTAATATTTATAATTAAGACCCATCATTCTCTCTCTATTCGGTTAAATATATGCTTGCAACTCGTCGTAAAAACATGAAATATTGGAATCTGTATTTAGTTTCGATTTTCTCCTCATAAACTGTTGAACATGCTTTGCATTGTTAAGGATGTTTGGAAATAACATAATTTGCACTTTTAAGCTGCATATCTGTGCCCCTAGCCAGTTCGCTACCTGCTGGACGCATTTCTGGCAACTGCACCCTTCATCTCATCTCCCTCTAAGCGACCTCGGTAGCTCAATGGATAAAGCCTAGACTTTATGGCTAGAGACCTCTGCCAAGTGGGATCGCTCCCTGCTGGAAGCATGTATGATGGAAAACCTCATCTCATCTCCCTCTGGGGTATCTGCTCCAATATAACCTAGCATGATGTACTGACGGGACGTACAACACCAGTTCATTTCATTTGATTCCGTTTAAATCGTTGTTTAATTTAGGACCTAACATTTAATACGTAAATCGTCATTTATTTAATTTCTTTTTCCGATATTAATACGACCGTTATTCCTCAATCAGTATACCCCATCTGGAATCTACTATACGGGAGTGACACGGAAGTTATTGGGTTGTTTATTCGGCCCTGTTAACCAATAACGTTTATGTTGTTTGTTTAAAGACACCAATACTGTTACGTGAGACTAGTGTCAACTCTTTTGTGTTTGCGCGTTTATTTATTTTTGTTATTGTCATTTGTTTTGAAAATGTGTGTTCTGTACGCTGGCCCATTGGCTCATTTTAGTTAATTTCCCCGACTTCTAAATTCCGTTCTGCATTTTGAAGTCATATTATTGCATAATGATGTACTGTACTGTACTGTACTGTACTGTACTGTACTGTACTGTACTGTACTGTACTGTACTGTACTGTACTGTACTAAATATAATATAATATAATTAATATAATATATAATATATACGCTATTCTATTTTATGTTGTGCTATGCTATGCTATGCTATGCTATGCTATGCTATGCTATGCTATGCTATGCTATGCTATGCTATATATCGTACCGTACCGTACCGTACCGTATCGTACCGTACCTTACCTTACCTTACCTTACCGTACCGTACCGTACCGTACCGTACCGTACCGTACCGTACCGTACCGTACCATACTATACTATACTGTACTTAAACTAACTGCAATGCATCATCAGTGTCGATTATCAGCGTTGTTCTGTTAATTTTATTACTGTCAATTGTCAACTTGGTACGGCCACAGTTGGTATCAAACAGGTTTTCAAAGTCCGGATGTTTAAACAATTGTTGAGGAACAAAACGTTGTCAAATCCTATCAGAACGTGGTGTGTCTGGAATGTGGGGTCTGGAATGTGGGGTCTGGAATGTGGTGTGGTCTGGAATGTGAGGTCTGGAATGTGGGGTCTGGAATGTGGTGTGGTCTGGCTGTGGTGTGATCTGGAATGTGAGGTCTGGAATGTGAGATCTGGAATGTAGGGTCTGGAATGTGAGGTCTGGAATGTGGGGTCTGGAATGTGAGGTCTGGAATGTGGTGTGTTCTGGAATGTGAGGTCTGGGATGTGGGGTCTGGAGTGTAGTGTGGTCTGGAATGTGGGGTCTGGAATGTGAGGTCTTGAATGTGGGGTCTGGAATGTGGTATGGTCTGGAATGTGGTGTGGTCTGGAATGTGGTGTGGTCTGACTGTGGTGGGGTCTGGAATGTGATGTGTCTGGAATGTGGTGTGGTCTGGCTGTGGTGTGGTCTGGCTGTGGTGGGGTCTGGAATGTGAGGTCTGGAATGTGGGGCCTGGAATGTGGTGTGGTCTGGAATGTGGTATGGTCTGGAATGTGGTGTGGTCTGGCTGTGGTGGGGTCTGGATAGTGAGGTCTGGAATGTGGGGTCTGGAATGTGGTGTGTCTGGAATGTGGTGTGGTCTGGCTGTGGTGAAGTCTGGAATGTGAGGTCTGGAATGTGGGGTCTGGAATGTGGTGTGGTCTGGAATGTGGTGTGGTCTGGAATGTGGTGTGGTCTGGCTGTGGTGGGGTCTGGAATGTGGGGTCTGGAATGTGAGGTCTGGAATGTGAAGTCTGGAATATGGTGTTGTCTGGAATGTGGTGTGGTCTGGAATGTGGTGTGGTCTGGAATGTGGTGGGGTTTGGACTATATATAGTTTTAAATTTTAAATTTAACCCCACGCCTCTTAATAAAGGCAACAAGTAATTTATATGTGCATGCAATATTACGAGGACGCAGCCATGAGCGTTTGGTAGGACTCTTTAAACGTGTATTTTTAAATAATTTATCACGTCTTTGTTTTAAAAAGACACATAGCAAGGCTATGCATAGGACATTGATCCAGAGTTTACGTAAAATGTCTGCACTACGAGGTTGGTCAGTTTGTTTTCGAGGATTTATGTTGACGTACACCGTTCCAACCTTCCTCTCTCCAGAAATGAGGCCCACTCCACACCATACCCAACCTCATACCTACTCACACCTTGTCAGATAGGGGTGACAGGTTGGCTGTACTTCTCAATTCCATATTCCTATTATATTTAATTCTGAATTCCGTTAAATTCAGAATTCAGATTATTGAAGTCTGCTAGACTGTAAGCGTTCACAGTTAGGCTCGGAGGTGAACTTTTGGGATCATATTATATTATATTGTGTTGTGTTGTGTTGTGTTGTGTTGTGTTGTGTTGTGTTGTGCTGTGCTGTGCTGTGTCGTGTCTTGCTGCGTTGCATTGCTATGCGTCGCGCTGCGCTGCGTTTCGTGATGTGATGTGATGTGATTGATGTGATGTGATGTGATGTGATGTGATGTGATGTGATGTGATGTGATGTGATGTGATGTGATGTCATATTGTATCATATCATATAATATTATTATTTTGGATGACTCAAAATTCAGAATTCAGAAGTCGGTAAATTTAAAGTGAAATCAAATGAGCCCTATTTGTGTTTGCTACATTTCCTGTTCGACTTATATACCTACTTATACCGAAGCTGTTGTATTTGGAGTAAAATAAATGCATTAAATGTCGCTCAATAATTACATCGAACAAAAACGTCCAATGTTTATCAATTGTATGTAAACTCTTGACACTATCACGTTATTTACTTCTAAAGATTATAAATTAAACCCAATATAGTGTTACCGGATCGTATTACCAATATACGTGCAAAGGTAGCCGTACACTAATCAATAACCAATCTCCTGTGATCAAGCGAACAGATCAGTTTGCGAAACGGTCAGTGTAAATACATTATTTACTTCACATAAACCTTTGGATTCATAATCAATAACAACGTGCGTCGAAACTTCACAAAATTAAAGGAAACTCTAAAACGCAAAGAAAGAAATGTACATGCAATGTATTGAGCCATTGCTTTTATACCTGTGTATGTATCTTTATTACACTATACCTGTGTATGTATCTTTATTACACTATACCTGTGTATTGCATCTTTATTGCACTATACCTTTGTATGTATCTTTATTACACTATACCTGTGTATGTATCTTTATTACACTATACCTGTGTATGTATCTTTATTACACTATACCTGTGTATGTATCTTTATTACACTATACCTGTGTATGTATCTTTATTACACTAAGATTTTCATATAAGTTGCGGTGTGGGAGTGTAATAAAGATAATATATTTATCATATTACACCAGTGTAATAAATATACTAGTGTAATAAATATGAAAATGTAGGCCAAACCATCGTTCTGTCGATTTCCGTAACGCTTAAAAATACCGGATAGTTACGTTGTTCAGTGTCTTACGGAGAAAACAGAGTCAACATACGGTTATATATCACGACAACGTTATATGAAGGCAGCTACAATAATACTTGTTGCTTTGAGGCTTTTTTTTGAGTTATGTGATATATAGTATCTCCAATTCATTCTTTTTTAACATTGAATTTATTAAACTCGTGGGATATAATTGAAATGATGCTCGACACAACCTCGCATCATATAGTTTGATCCAAATAGTTTAATAAATTCAATATTAAACTGGCAGTCATGTTAAGATCCTTTATGTAACAACATTGTCAGTGCATGGTAATAATTAAGTCCTTACCGCGGGATTGAATAAATGAATGAGTGAATGAATGGTGATTTATGGCACGTCAACACATAAATAGGTCATATTGTGCGCAAAAACTGATGAAAAGTAGTAATTAAAAAATAATGTAAACAGATAAAGATAAAACTATTTACAAATAAGGGATGATATGGTAGTAATACAAGCTATATATGTAAATCAGCTCCGCGGGATTGAAAATTAAATACAACCAAACGTCAATACAGACAAGAGAGGAACTGAAAGAAGCTCTAAACAAACAGCGTAATACATTACCGGCCCTCCATCTGATGTTATATTACCGGCCCTCCATCTGATGTTATATTACCGGCCCTTTATCTGATGTTATATTACCGGCCCTCCAGCTGATGTTATATTACCGGCCCTCAATCTGATGTTATATTACCGGCCGTCCAGCTGATGTTATATTACCGGCCCTCAATCTGATGTTATATTACCGGCCGTCCAGCTGATGTTATATTACCGGCCCTCCATCTAATGTTATATTACCGGCCGTCCAGCTGATGTTATATTACCGGCCCTCCATCTGATGTTATATTACCGGCACTCCAGCTGATGTTATATTACCGGCCCTCCATCTGATGTTATATTACCGGCCCTCCATCTGATGTTATGTTACCGGCCGTCCATCTGATGTTATATTACCGGCCGTCCAGCTGATGTTATATTACCGGCCCTCCATCTGATGTTATATTACCGGCCCTCCAGCTGATGTTATATTACCGGCCCTCCAGCTGATGTTATATTACCGGCCCTCCATCTGATGTTATATTACCGGCCCTCCATCTGATGTTATATTACCGGCCCTCCAGCTGATGTTCACACCGAAGAAAGAACAGCTCAAATATACATACACGACTTCGATTAGAACAGAACAGATATTTTATTTCGACTTATACATATAGTATCTCGTCATCAAAATACAATATACAAAGTTTAATTAAATTAAAAGATTAGAATGCAGCTCTCTTAATGAACATATGGTTTTCAAAAAACAACAAACACTTGTAGACAAAACTCTAGATGTACCTGTGGCATGCCAGAAGCAACAAACACTTATAGACAATACTCAAGATGTATCTGTGGCATGCCAGAAGCAACAAACACTTATAGACAATACTCTAGATGTACCTGTGGCATGCCAGAAGCAACAAACACTTATAGACAATACTCTAGATGTACATGACAGAAGCAACAAACACTTATAGACAATACTCTAGATGTACCTGTGGCATGCCAGAAGCAAAAAACACTTACAGACAATACTCTAGATGTACCTGTGGCATGCCAGAAGCAACAACACTTATAGGCAATACTCTAGATGTACCTGTGGCATGCCAGAAGCAACAAACACTTATATACAATACTCTAGATGTACCTGTGGCATGCCAGAAGCAACAAACACTTATAGACAATATTCTAGATGTACCTGTGGCATGCCAGAAGCAACACACACTTATTGACAATACTCTAGATGTACATGTGGCATGCCAGAAGCAACAAACACTTATAGACAATACTCTAGATGTACCTGTGGCATGCAAGAAGCAACAAACACTTATAGACAATACTCTAGATGTACCTGTGGCATGCCAGAAGCAACAAACACTTATAGACAATACTCTAGATGTACCTGTGGCATGCCAGAAGCAACAACACTTATAGACAATACTCTAGATGTACCTGTGGCATGCCAGAAGCAACAAACACTTATAGACAATACTCTAGATGTACCTGTGGCATGCCAGAATCAACAAACACTTATAGACAATACTCTAGATGTACCTATGGCATGCCAGAAGCAACAAACACTTATATACAATACTCTAGATGTACCTGTGGCATGCCAGAAGCAACAAACACTTATAGACAATATTCTAGATGTACCTGTGGCATGCCAGAAGCAACAAACACTTATAGACAATACTCTAGATGTACCTGTGGCATGTCAGAAGCAACAAATACTTTCTTACCATGTTGTTTAAACTTTGTGGAGCAAAGATAATCATACTGCACACACCATGTACACGGTCTCAGCACAATCTCCGTCACTTTCTCATCAAATTAAACGCAAACATATTCAGAGTGTGCATGACTATAAACAGTTTACACCCGCAGATATGCATCCTAATTATAAATATGAGACCAGTCGGTGCTGATAGGGGCTGCTAGAGTATATCGGTGTTGAATTTGTATGTGCAATTATTTTCAAGTATTTCCATGAGTTATTTATTTTTTTGTTTTTTAATGCGAATTATTCCCGTTTTCCTCATAACAACTAACTTAAAATAACAGCCTTGTATATTGTGAAACGGAAAGAACATTGAAGACTAGATTTATGGAACATAGAAGACCAAGTTCGAGTACGTCGGATGTATCACGTCATATTAACAATGTCAGAATCTTGGACAGAGAGCCCGCTTGGTTTAAGCGGGAGGTTAAGGAATCCGAGTACATCCGGGCGCACAAACCGACCGTGAACAAGGATGGGGGCCGTTGCAACCTGCCGCCCATCTTGGACAAGATGTTATCATCGCTCACTAATCTCTCGGGCGGTGTTAACAACCAGTAGAGTAACATCAGTCTGCTGAAGAAGTCCTAAGTACTAGGACGAAAACTTCAGGTTAGCTTTCTAATTTATTGTGTATGTGGTTAAAAAGTTAAGATTCTATTCGAATAAAGCCTTGAATATTGCTTCTGTACGTTTTCATTTTTGCGCTCAGCTACCCTTTTGATTATGTTTTCCTTGATTAGTGTATCATGCTTTATTTAAATACCGACAAGCACCACCAGTAAAGCCATTTTAGATCAGCTCGAACTCACACGGGCGCATGTTGGTAGTTGTTTATGCTCAACGATTTAATTAACCCTTAAATAAAAACACATTTCCCCCAATTACTATGTGTGTTGTCTTTAAGCACACGTGTATCTGAAGAGAATATGAGCTTCAATTAAAGTGATAGCTGGAAACATATCCGATAAAAAGCGTAATGTGTGTGTGTGTGTGTGTGTGTGTGTGTTCTAAGGTTTAACGTCCCTCCACCGACACACTCGATAAGACGTCTTAAAGAGATGGGCACAATAGAGTCTGGACAGTGCTTCTTGTAGTATCTGCGATGTATCTGTAGTGCTGTGTGCTGTCATCTCGGTTGAGTGCGTAGTGTCTTGTCGCTGCTGCTCTATTATGGAATTGTCGCTGCGATGTAATTGTCGCTGCGGCGGTGTGTGTGTGTGGGGTGCGGGGTGGGGGGGGACTACGAACCACTGGGCTGGTGTAGTTTTGGTAGCCCAGTTTGGGGTCACACCCATCACAGTATGGCCCCTGCGCCGCACATACCCTCCGATGGTCTGTACGTCTTCCGTCGTTGGTCTTCTGTCTGCAGTATTCGGCGTCGATAACGCTGAGGCGTTGGTTTCTCTCCGCTTCCAGCTGCTGACATCCGACCTCCGACTTCGGCGTAGCCATCAGGTGACATGTGCAGGATGCAGGAGACATCTTCACTTTCGGTCAAATGACACTCAAGTTACTGAACCGCGAATTAATGCCTCCAGTTCAACATCAAGAGTGTCACAGAAAGCGTATTGTTTAGGTCAGTACACTCTATATGTACTCTGTATGCCCCACCTCTTTTTGGTACTACTCTTAATAAGCTAAATACGTGTTGGCGAGCCGATAATCAGCAATTCGAATTTAGAAATGGTGCGGTGATCCCATATTTGTCTCTCTATATCCTTCCCTCTCCTTTAGGGGGCTCAGCATAAACTATTCAATCAATTCTATAGAAATTGTATGATGATCCCGGATTTCTTTCTATATGTCCCTCCCACCTCTCTGGGAGCGTCTCTGTCTGTTATGTAAAACAATAAATATCTTTAAAAAAGATAGTCGGCGCGTTTGGGACATCACAATGTATAAGTGATTGATGGTCATGAAGTGGAATAATGTTAACAGTTGTAAGGTAGAGAGTGGAGCAATATGATGTTTTCTATCGGTATTCCGATAAAAGTTGACACGGCAGTGCCAATGTGGGGAATTTGAACAAAACAAGTTAGTGCCTTCCATTACGAAAGGCCATTGTTAAAATATTCAAAGGGCCATAACCGTAAAAACAAGAGGCCCAAACAAGAGGCCCACGAGGGCCTGAATCGATCTACTGGAAAAGTGTACTCTGTTAGATGATGCTACATGCAAAATATCAAAGTTCTAACCTTGTGGTTTCAAAAAAGAAGGTTTTTAAAAGTATTTACTAATATTTCTATGTAAAACTTTTGACCCCCCGGTGAAGGCTTATATTCTGACCTCAGGATCAACATTTGTACAACTTGGTAAAGGACCACTATATGATGCTACATGCAAAATATCAAAGCTGTAGCCCTTGTGGTTTCAGATTTTTATGTATTAATAAATTTATAATGAGAAGAATATTTTGGTCACCATTTGTACAAACTTGATAGAGGACCACTAGATGATGATATATAATAATATCTAAGCTCTAGCCCTTGTGGTTTTGGAGAAGAACACATCCGGGCACTTTGAAAAATCACGTGACTAGGAAATCAAGGCGATATGTAATTTTTAATAGGGTTTCATTACCAGTTACCATGTAAAATTAACGCACTTTGCAAGACAACAGAATAATTTATTTGCAATTTCAGCATTTTTATTCCTTTCTTCATCTGTTCTGGTCATGACTGAAGTACAGCGTAACAAATCACGATATACCATTTATCAACAACTATACTCTATAAACAAATCTACTAGTTTCCTTTGGCCTTGTCAGACAAATTTAGCCAATCAGCATTCAGTTTAATAAACACTGCAGGCTTTCATTATTTCTGTATCGCTTTCAACTCGAGTTTTTTGAACGGCTTACACAGACACACCTCCTGCGAGGCCAAAAGCCAGCGTAAACGGCAGGCGCCGAAAAACAACTAACGGGTCGCCGCGAGCTTTTAAATCAAAGTACTGAAATTACTGAGCGGCGTAGGTTGGTCGAAGAGGATTTACTGTCTAGATCCTTTGTCATGTTGAAGGGCGTGAAAGAAGCAGAAGGCGTTGCATTTGTTTTGTTATTTTTTTATCGAAACAAAGTTATGCCATTTCAGTGAAGAAGCCTGCCAACAGTTTTATTATGACAATATTATCAAATGTGGAATGTATTGTAAACTGCAAGCAATCCTTGTTTGTGGTTTGTACTGTTCCTGAGAGGTTAATAAGGAAATTTAAAAATATGTAAAAATCTTAAATTGCTTTATGAATACGGGCCCAGGTACAACAAGTCTTAATTCCGTCATTGTGGACATAATGGGTGTGTGTTACTGTAACAAAACAAGATAAAACATATATTAACTACTATTATTAAAATGCATTGAGATATACAGGTTTTACGATGGGCGCCGCCATTTTGGATTTTCGTTCGTGATTTGACAGTGTCTATAAGTATACTACTCAAAATTTGCTAAGGATCCATTTTATTCTTCCATATAATTTGATTAGAAATTAATTCACAATAACGATATTAATTTCATTGATACTTCAACAATTCCACAATTTGAATCAAGTCATGAGATCACATGACCATACACTGCCCTAAATAATTTAATGTAAAATAGAAATAATGCTATTTATTTCAGCAAGACATTTAGACAGCAAACAAGTGATCCTTAGCAAATTTTGAGTAGTATATAATAATTATCTTTACCATTCCGCATAACTTCGAAGTGAAAATAATTATCTATCACTAGTTAATAAATCAAAGAATCATATTAAACCGAATACTGAACGAAATCGCTCGATTTAAAGAAAAAAACTATTAGTTAAAATGATGAAGCACATTTTCTAACCTAGATCGTTATTTTTAGTTCATCTGCCTCATTCCGAAATATTCTTGATTGTCCCACCAAGATGTTTTGAACTGCTGATGGATTTTGAGAGTACTTCCGTGAAAGGAGTACGTGGTAAGTACAGGTGTTCATTTCGTGGTTATGTATAAAACTTCATTTTTGTTTTTGTTGTCAATGTCGTCCTGTAGTGCTTTCGTGTCAGTTGCACCTTTCAATTTTCTATAAAGAAATAGGTCGTCAGCAAACATACCAGCTGATTTTTCTCTTCTTGGCTGGTCATTGATATGCCATATCCACTTTCGTGACGGGGCACAACAACTGAAGAAGTGGTTGGAGCGGGGGGCACAAAGACTGAAGAAGTGGTTGGAGCGGACGTTGATGATTGAGATTAGCTGAGCTATGCTTTATTGCAGTATCAGAAGTAAAATGTAAACAAAACAAACAATACAACTCCGAGTTTAATGAAGACAAAGTAATGGTTCTTACACTCTGTATAACACTACAGTCAAATACATAAAAAGTTAATAAGATGAATATAAAATCGCCATGACGTCCGATAAACTGTAGCGCCAGTCCTTTAGCTCTAAAACGTATTAACGTTTATTATCAAGGTTTAGTGTTAACGTTTATTATCAAGGTTTAGTGTTAACGTTTATTATCAAGGTTTAGTGTTAATCGACTTTTAGGCTGACTTTTACAGATTTAATACATTTTTGCCCAACCAATCAAAATCGTTCCAGGTTGTATTAAACATAAGTTTATGCAATAGGATATGAAATGGTTTTCAACACGACAAACAAGGGAAGTTGTGTGATATATACATAATTTATAACAAACATAACAGACATGTAATTACAAAAGAAATGAAAACACATGTTTTACACATTTTTTTTTTTTAAAATAACATTATCACAAAATAATAAATATACAATTCAGATGAATAGAAATAAAAGCAATAATAAGTAAACGTATGAATACTCAACCTAATGAGGCTTATTGGTCACTATTGAATTAGCAAATACATAATTGATATCAATATGCAATTGTTATATTGTATGATATAAATAATAGTATTATTAAACTCTATTTAATATAAAGCAAAAATACAGATATTAACTGTACATGTACTTACATAACATAATGTATCAGTTTCTCTGAATTGATCCATTACATTGTTCATTAAAGGTGTTTAACCACCATGTTTTCCCCATTGACACCAATATTAAAATGTCACGTATAAACGATTTTCTGCAACCTAAAATCAAGTATTGATAATACAGCAGTATAATTTTCATTAAGAAAAATCACTGAACAGATCACCAGAAAAGATGGTGCCATCAGACATGTAAGAAATATTGCGCTTGTTTACTAAACTAGAGCACCAATACGGCTTTAGAATTATAGTGGTAGAACTCATACGCTTATATAAACGATGTTTGTATTATTCAGAAAACATTTCATGCATTGTAATTGTCTCAAGAACAAATGTCATTATTCAATCCTTACTAGTGTTACCATCATGTATATAATGCTATATAAGTGTGCATGTTTATTGATCCAGCTGTCAGATTGTTTGTATTAATAGCACATATTATAAGAATATTTCATGGGTATCTGCCGAGGTTCCGATTAAAACACTTACACCGAGGGTTGGAATTCCTTATCTGAACCGAATACCCATGATAGATTCTTTTTCTTGCATTTCAGAGACAAGTTGTGCGTTGACGCAGCCAGCTACTAACGTTTTGCATGTTTTCCTGCATACCGGATGTTGGTGCGCGCGTGACTTTTATCTTTACCCATAAAGATAAGACTTTCCATCACCCATGTAAAACTTGGATATCCTTATCCGGTATGCAAGAAATAAATATCTGGATTGTGTACTATTTTTAGGACAGAATGTTTGATTGACATCCAGTATTTATATAATATTCTAGTAATTTCTAAATTTTTGTTTACATAATGAGATGTGTCGATTGTTACAGAGCATTCTTTAATCTATGCTGACCTTAGTAAAACTTGCGTGGGGTTTCAGTATTAGTATTCAAAGTTGAGTATCTGGTTCATTATTTCAATTGAGAATTTACAAAATATTGGATGTTGTGAATTAAAATGTATTGTGAGAGGATAAAACATATTGAGCTCATCTAGTGTCATTAGATTATTGGATTATTTGGACAATTGGACTATTGTGAATTAATAAACCAGGAAAAACTTGAAGTGAAATTGGATTAAAGGGATACTTGACAAATATTATTAACTGGACACTTAACAATTCAGATTAAAAGGACACTTGCTAATAGTATTTGGACTTTATTCGTATATCGTTTTTTAAAGAAATACTGGATCCATTTTATGTATTTTCTATAAATGAATATTTTTCATTTTCATTGTAGTATTTGTATACATTTGTTGATTATATTTTAAAAATAGTTGTTGCTGATTTTACTTCCTTTCTTGTTATATTTTACCAGTAACACTAGGTTTTGCCATAACAACTCGTGTAGTCAAATGTAGTTAAGACAAAATCATCAAACCTTGATGAATATAAAATAAGAAAGGTATAACGACATACAATGCAATATTTAAGGTTTATATTCAGACGATTGGTGTATTTATCGTTCATATGGGGGCGGTGGATCGTTGGGTATTGGAGGAGGGTATGTGCTGGAACTCTGATATTCGCCGGTGGTTATTGGCGGCGGATGTGTACTGTTACTCTGGTATGCTCCGGTGGTTATTGGCGGCGGATGTGTACTGTTACTCTTGTATGCTCCGGTGGTTATTGGCGGCGGATATGTGTTGTTACCCTGGGATACTCCGTAGTTATACATTGGCTGCTGTTGCTGGGTGGTACTAACCGTACTTATCACTGTAAAACATAAACAAGGTTAATATGACTCACTTTTATAATATATGAAAGGATTTATATTATCAATGGAGATATATCAAACGATATTTAATTTATTAATATGTTACACGGTATAAAACCTAAAACGGCTTTTTATTTTGTGTCTGAAAATAACTGTGGAAACGGTGAGAAAATTCAAATGCCCTATTTATTGAACAAGTTCTTGCCATTGTCGACTCGTGTATTTATACTTAAGATGTGTATTATCCAGCCTTGCACGAGTTCTGCACTTGGTTAAATGGAGCACTTGGTTAAATGTAGCGGACGGACATTATCTTTAAAATTACAAGAACAAATATCAAATACGCTACATCTAATGGCCATGCATGTCATACCTTGACCGTGATAAGGTCGAACAGTTGTTTTTGGCTTGTTCATATGATTACACACACGCACGCAAATAACAAGAACAGCTATGAACATAACTATACCACCGAACGAAGCCCAGATAGCAACAGCTGAACCAGAAGTACTAGAAGTATTCTTCCTACTGAAAATGTAAACATTAAATCTGCATTATAAACAAAATAAAGTAAATCAACAGAAACAATTATTTCTTATGAAAACTATTAGACATTACGATTTCGTATCTCGACAGTGCAATATATGACTCCGCTTGCTCCACCCAGGGTACAAACAGCTGTACCCACATATGTTATGTGTGCCAATGATGGAATTACAATTTCGTATTACAATCATGGGGTGGTTGACGTATTGAAATGTGTGTTAATGTCCAATAATTGTAGTAATTGAAGTTTCAGCCTAACGGTATGCACATTTATCAGCATTTGGGTCAAGTACGTCACAAGTTCAACGTTTACTTGAAACACGAGAGTATCAGTGAGTAGAGAAGATACTCTGTTAATTCATCTAGATCTTCCAAGCTTTAAATTAATATTGTCAAAACAGAGTTTTCAACCTAGACGGTTCGGCCCTGTCCCAATTTGAGTAAACTGATTTTGAGACTTTTTTTAAAGTGTTTTTTTTAAGTTTTGGCTACTTAATATTGAAAAAGTGGACACATTCATATAAGGCGGTGTGTCTACATGTTAAAAAAATATCCAAAAATGATTTTATTGACACGTTTAACCGTTTTTAGACCAAGACGTATTTGACCATTTTCCGAAATTGACCCTTTTAAAAAAAAAAAATTGTTCAACATCGATCGATCATTCTGGAAAAAGTCGGTGATTCTGGAGGAGACGAAACATATAACATGTAACACTAATACAAGTGTAGTGTTACTGCGTCAATAAAATTACCTTCAAGGATCGTTTTATGTTCGAAATATGCAATTTATGTTGACAACTGCACTTTTTCTTATTTTTCTGACGCGGCCATCTTAGCAGACAACATCGAGGTAAAATCCGTTGTAAACCAGTCAGAATTATGCAACACTCGTTTTTAAATGGTCAATTTAACCTAATAAGCGCGCGATAACATTCTGGTTTACGAACCATAAACTCGATGAATGAACTATATCGCTTCAGCAAGGGACGCAGTCAACAATTGTATGTGAATGAAATTAAATGCCTTTACAATTGTGTCATCACAAGGACATAGGCCTAGTTCGTAGAAATATTCATGGCACTTTTACTACTGTGATGCAGTGTTCTGATATTTCCTTATAACTACAAAAAGAGCTATATTTCCGTATAAAATAGTTTTCATTCCCTTCAGATACTGCAACTTTGATAGAATTACCGTTAAATTGAGATAATTTATGTTCTTTTTTCATTTTCTTCAGAACATGCAACATTGACTTAATAGCTGTAAATGGATACATATTTTTTTATTCTCTTCAGAACTTGCAGCATTCAACAAAAAGAGTATACTTCCGTTATTCATTCCCTTCAGTTTTTTGTTGAAACGTCTGTGTTAATTTAAGGGTTTGATGTTATTCATTCCCTTCAAACTGTTGTCGAAACGTCTGTGCGAATTTAAGGGTTTCATGTTGTTCATTCCCTACAATTTGTTGGGATAAATTCATTTTCATTCCCTTCATGTTTTGCAACAGTGAAACTGACCAGATTTTAAAAACGGCCAAGACACCGCAATTCATCATCACGTTACGTGTCCACATTTCCAAAACAGGCAAAATTGCCTATTTCAACAACATGATCTGTGTCCACATTTCCGAAACAGGCAAAAATGCCTATTTCAACAACATGATCTGTGTCCACATTTCCAAAAACTTAATATTTTACCCCCAAAAAGTAATCCAAGCCCCTTTTTCTATGTATTTGTCCCCAAAGGAGACCCTTTCCCCGGAATATACCTTCCATGTGTCACATTATTAAACTTTTAAAATGTGGACACGGCTCTATAAAAAAAAGACACTTTTCTTAGGAAAAACATAACTTTTCAAAATGTGGACACGCCGCCTTATAGAGCCGTGTCCACATTTTAAAAAAGACACTTTTCTTAGGAAAAACATAATTTTTCAAAATGTGGACACGCCGCCTTATAGAGCCGTGTCCACATTTTAAAAAAGACACTTTTCTTAGGAAAAACATACTTTTTTAAAATGTGGACACGCCGCCTTATAGAGCCGTGTCCACATTTGCAAAAATTCACTTTTGTCAATAAAACATACTTTTTTTCAAATGTGGACACGCTGCCTTATAGAGCCGTGTCCACATTTTAAAAAAGAATGTTTTTCCTACGAAAAGTGCCTTTTTTTAAAATGTGGACACACCGCCTTATAGAGCCGTGTCCACATTTTAAAAAAGTATGTTTTTCCTTAGAAAAGTTGGCCCTGTCCCAATTTGAGTAAACTGATTTTGAGACTTTTTTTAAAGTGTTTTTTTTTAAGTTTTGGCTACTTAATATTGAAAAAGTGGACACATTCATAGAAGGCGGTGTGTCCACATGTTAAAAAAATATCCAAAAATGATTTTATTGACACGTTTAACCGTTTTTAGACCAAGACGTATTTGACCATTTTCCGAAATTGACCCTTTTTAAAAAAAAAAAATGTTCAACATCGATCGATCATTCTGGAAAAAGTCGGTGATTCTGGAGGAGACGAAACATAAAACATGTAACACTAATACAAGTGTAGTGTTACTGCGTCAATAAAATTACCTTCAAGGATCGTTTTATGTTCGAAATATGCAATTTATGTTGACAACTGCACTTTTTCTTATTTTTCTGACGCGGCCATCTTAGCAGACAACATCGAGGTAAAATCCGTTGTAAACCAGTCAGAATTATGCAACACTCGTTTTTAAATGGTCAATTTAACCTAATAAGCGCGCGATAACATTCTGGTTTACGAACCATAAACTCGATGAATGAACTATATCGCTTCAGCAAGGGACGCAGTCAACAATTGTATGTGAATAAAATTAAATGCCTTTACAATTGTGTCATCACAAGGACATAGGCCTAGTTCGTAGAAATATTCATGGCACTTTTACTACTGTGATGCAGTGTTCTGATATTTCCTTATAACTACAAAAAGAGCTATATTTCCGTATAAAATAGTTTTCATTCCCTTCAGATACTGCAACTTTGATAGAATTACCGTTAAATTGAGATAATTTATGTTCTTTTTTCATTTTCTTCAGAACATGCAACATTGACTTAATAGCTGTAAATGGATACATATTTTTTTATTCTCTTCAGAACTTGCAGCATTCAACAAAAAGAGTATACTTCCGTTATTCATTCCCTTCAGTTTTTTGTTGAAACGTCTGTGTTAATTTAAGGGTTTGATGTTATTCATTCCCTTCAAACTGTTGTCGAAACGTCTGTGCGAATTTAAGGGTTTCATGTTGTTCATTCCCTACAATTTGTTGGGATAAATTCATTTTCATTCCCTTCATGTTTTGCAACAGTGAAACTGACCAGATTTTAAAAACGGCCAAGACACCGCAATTCATCATCACGTTACGTGTCCACATTTCCAAAACAGGCAAAATTGCCTATTTCAACAACATGATCTGTGTCCACATTTCCGAAACAGGCAAAAATGCCTATTTCAACAACATGATCTGTGTCCACATTTCCAAAAACTTAATATTTTACCCCCAAAAAGTAATCCAAGCCCCTTTTTCTATGTATTTGTCCCCAAAGGAGACCCTTTCCCCGGAATATACCTTCCATGTGTCACATTATTAAACTTTTAAAATGTGGACACGGCTCTATAAAAAAAAGACACTTTTCTTAGGAAAAACATAACTTTTCAAAATGTGGACACGCCGCCTTATAGAGCCGTGTCCACATTTTAAAAAAGACACTTTTCTTAGGAAAAACATAATTTTTCAAAATGTGGACACGCCGCCTTATAGAGCCGTGTCCACATTTTAAAAAAGACACTTTTCTTAGGAAAAACATACTTTTTTAAAATGTGGACACGCCGCCTTATAGAGCCGTGTCCACATTTGCAAAAATTCACTTTTGTCAATAAAACATACTTTTTTTCAAATGTGGACACGCTGCCTTATAGAGCCGTGTCCACATTTTAAAAAAGAATGTTTTTCCTACGAAAAGTGCCTTTTTTTAAAATGTGGACACACCGCCTTATAGAGCCGTGTCCACATTTTAAAAAAGTATGTTTTTCCTTAGAAAAGTTGGCCCTGTCCCAATTTGAGTAAACTGATTTTGAGACTTTTTTTAAAGTGTTTTTTTTTAAGTTTTGGCTACTTAATATTGAAAAAGTGGACACATTCATAGAAGGCGGTGTGTCCACATGTTAAAAAAATATCCAAAAATGATTTTATTGACACGTTTAACCGTTTTTAGACCAAGACGTATTTGACCATTTTCCGAAATTGACCCTTTTTAAAAAAAAAAATGTTCAACATCGATCGATCATTCTGTAAAAAGTCGGTGATTCTGGAGGAGACGAAACATAAAACATGTAACACTAATACAAGTGTAGTGTTACTGCGTCAATAAAATTACCTTCAAGGATCGTTTTATGTTCGAAATATGCAATTTATGTTGACAACTGCACTTTTTCTTATTTTTCTGACGCGGCCATCTTAGCAGACAACATCGAGGTAAAATCCGTTGTAAACCAGTCAGAATTATGCAACAATCGTTTTAATTGGTCAATTTAACCTAATAAGCGCGCGATAACATTCTGGTTTACATAAACCAGAAACATAAACTCGATGAATGAACTATATCGCTTCGTCAGCAATTTTATGTGAATGAAATTAAATGCCTTTACAATTGTGTCATCACAAGGACATAGGCCTAGTTCGTAGAAATATTCATGGCACTTTTACTACTGTGGTGCAGTGTTCTGATATTTCCTTATAACTACAAAAAGAGCTATATTTCCGTATAAAATAGTTTTCATTCCCTTCAGATACTGCAACCTTGATAGAATTACCGTTAAATTGAGATAATTTATGTTCTTTTTTCATTCCCTTCAGAACATGCAACATTGACTTAATAGCTGTAAATGGATACATATTTTTTTATTCTCTTCAGAACTTGCAGCATTCAACAAAAAGAGTATATTTCCGTTATTCATTCCCTTCAGTTTTTTGTTGAAACGTCTGTGTTAATTTAAGGGTTGGATGTTATTCATTCCCTTCAAACTGTTGTCGAAACGTCTGTGCGAATTCAAGGGTTTCATGTTGTTCATTCCCTACAATTTGTTGGGATAAATTCATTTTCATTCCCTTCATGTTTTGCAACAGTGAAACTGACCAGATTTTAAAAACGGCCAAGACACCGCAATTCATCATCACCTTACGTGTCCACATTTCCAAAACAGGCAAAATTGCCTATTTCAACAACATGATCTGTGTCCACATTTCCGAAACAGGCAAAAATGCCTATTTCAACAACATGATCTGTGTCCACATTTCCAAAAACTTGATATTTTATCCCCAAAAAGTAATCCAAGCCCCTTTTTCTATGTATTTGTCCCCAAAGGAGACCCTTTCCCCGGAATATACCTTCCATGTGTCACATTATTAAACTTTTAAAATGTGGACACGGCTCTATAAGGCGGTGTGTCCACATTTAAAAAAAAAGACACTTTTCTCAGGAAAAACATAACTTTTCAAAATGTGGACACGCCGCCTTATAGAGCCGTGTCCACATTTTAAAAAAGACACTTTTCTTAGGAAAAACATACTTTTTCAAAATGTGGACACGCCGCCTTATAGAGCCGTGTCCACATTTTAAAAAAGACACTTTTCTAAGGAAAAACATACTTTTTCAAAATGTGGACACGCCGCCTTATAGAGCCGTGTCCACATTTGCAAAAATTCACTTCTGTCAATCAAACATACTTTTTTCAATGTGGACACGCTGCCTTATAGAGCCGTGTCCACATTTTAAAAAAGTATATTTTTCCTAAGAAAAGTGCCTTTTTTTAAAATGTGGACACACCGCCTTATAGAGCCGTGTCCACATTTTAAAAAAGTATGTTACACGGCCCTATAAGTACATGATGACTAGGCAGCAGCACGAGACTCAAAAAAATAAACCAATTACAGCACGACAAGACAAATCAATTACAGCACGACAAGACAAATCAATTACGGCACGACAAGACAACACTGAAGACAAACATTACACGTTACCTCACTTACAGGATTAATAAACCAGTTACAGCACGACAAGACAACACTGAAGGTAAACATTACACGTTACTTCACTTACAGGATTAATAAACCAGTTACAGCACGACAAAACAACACTAAAGACAAACGGTACAAGTTACCATCACTTACAGGATTAATAAACCAGTTACAGCACGACAAGACAACACTGAAGGTAAACATTACACGTTACTTCACTTACAGGATTAATAAACCAGTTACAGCACGACAAAACAACACTGAAGACAAACGGTACAAGTTACCATCACTTACAGGATTAATAAACCAGTTACAGCACGACAAGACAACACTGAAGGTAAACATTACACGTTACTTCACTTACAGGATTAATAAACCAGTTACAGCACGACAAAACAACACTGAAGACAAACGGTACAAGTTACCATCACTTACAGGATTAATAAACCAGTTACAGCACGACAAGACAACACTGAAGACAAACGTTACACGTTACCATCACTTACAGGATTAATAAACCAGTTACAGCCCGACAAGACAAAACTGAAGACAAACATTACACGTTACCATCACTTACAGGATTAATAAACCAGTTACAGCACGACAAGACAACACTGAAGGTAAACATTACACGTTACTTCACTTACAGGATTAATAAACCAGTTACAGCACGACAAAACAACACTGAAGACAAACGGTACAAGTTACCATCACTTACAGGATTAATAAACCAGTTACAGCACGACAAGACAACACTGAAGACAAACGTTACACGTTACCATCACTTACAGGATTAATAAACCAGTTACAGCACGACAAGACAACACTGAAGACAAACATTACACGTTACCGTCACTTACAGGATTTAATAAACCAGTTACAGCCCGACAAGACAAAACAACTGAAGACAAACAGTACACGTTGCCATCAATTACAGGATTAGTAAACCAGTTACAGCACGACAAGACAACACTGAAGACAAACAGAACACGTTACCATCACTTACAGGATTAGTAAACCAGTTACAGCCCGACAAGACAAAACTGAAGACAAACAGTACACGTTACCATCACTTACAGGATACATAAACCAGTTACAGCATGACAAGACAACACTGAAGACAAACAGTACACGTTACCATCACTTACAGGATAAAAAACCAGTTACAGCACGACAAGACAACACTGAAGACAAACAGAACACGTTACCATCACAACACTGAAGACAAACATTACACGTTACCATCACTTACCGGATTAAGAAACCAGATACAGCACGACAACACAACACTGAAGACAAACAGTACACGTTACCATCACTTACAGGATTAATAAACCAGTTACAGCATGACAAGATAATACTGAAGACAAACAGTACACGTTACCATCACTTACAGGATTAATAAATCAGTTACAGCACGACAAGACAACACTGAAGACAAACAGAACACGTTACCATCACTTACAGGATTAAGAAACTAGTTACAGCCCGACAAGACAAAACTGAAGACAAACAGTACACGTTACCATCACTTACAGGATTAATAAACCAGTTACAGCATGACAAGACAATACTGAAGACAAACAGTACACGTTACCATCACTTACAGGATTAATAAATCAGTTACAGCACGACAAGACAACACTGAAGACAAACATTACACGTTACCATCACTTACAGGATTAAGAAACCAGTTACAGCACAGCAAGACAACACTGAAGACAAACAGTACACGTTACCATCACTTACAGGATTAATAAACCAGTTACAGCATGACAAGACAACACTGAAGACAAACATTACACGTTACCATCACTTACAGGATTAAGAAACCAGTTACAGCACGGCAAGACAACACTGAAGACAAACAGTACACGTTACCATCACTTACAGGATTAATAAACAAGTTACAGCACGACAAGACAACACTGAAGACAAACATTACACGTTACCATCACTTACAGGATTAAGAAACCAGTTACAGCACGACAAGACAACACTGAAGACAAACATTACACGTTACCATCACTTACCGGATTAAAAAACCAGTTACAGCGCGACAAGACAACACTGAAGACAAACAGTATACGTTACCATCACTTACAGGATTAATAAACCAGTTACAGCGCGACAAGACAACACTAAAGACAAACATTACACGTTACCATCACTTACAGGATTATTAAACCAATTACAGCACGACAAGACAACACTGAAGACAAACAGTACACGTTACCATCCTTTATAGGATTAATAAACCAGTTACAGCACGACAAGACAATACTGAAGACAATGAGTACACGTTACCATCACTTACAGGATTAAAAAACCAGTCAGAGCACGACAAGACAACTCTGAAGACAAACGTTACACGTTACCATCAGTTACAAGATTAATAAACCTGTAACAGCACGACAAGACCACAATGAAGACAAACAGTACACGTTACCATCACTTACAGGATTAATAAACCAGTTACAGCACGACAAGACAACACTGAAGTCAAACTGTACACGTTACCATCACTTACAAGATTAATAAACCAGTTACAGCACGAAAAGACAACACTGAAGACAAACAGTACACGTTACCATCACTTACAGGATTAATAAACCTGTTACAGCACGACAAGACAAGACTGAAGACAAAGAGTACACGTTACCGTCACTTACAGGATTAATAAACCAGTTACAGCACGACAAGACAAACCAATTACAGCACGACAAGACAACACTGAAGACAAACATTACACTTTACCATCACTTACAGGATTAATAAACCAGTTACAGCCCGGCAAGACAACACCGAAGACAAACAGTACACGTTACCATCACTTATAGGATTAATAAACCAGTTACAGCACGACAAGACAACACTGAAGACAAACATTACACGTTACCATCACTTACAGGATTAATAAACCAATTACAGCACGACAAGACAACACTGAAGACAAACGTTACACGTTACCATCACTTACAGGATTAATAAACCAATTACAGCACGACAAAACAACACTGAAGACAAACAGTACACGTTGCCATCACTTAGAGGATTAATAAATCAGTTACAGCACGACAAGACAACACTGAAGACAAATATTACACGTTACCATCACTTATAGGATTAATAAACCAGTTAAAGCACGACAAGACAACACTTAAGACAAACATTACACGTTACCATCACTTACAGGATTAATAAACCAGTTACAGCACGACAGGACAAACCAATTACAGCACAAAAAGGCAACACTGAAGAAAAACAGTAAACGTTGCCATCACTTACAGGATTAATAAACCAGTTGCAGCACGACAAGACAATACTGAAGACAAACATTACACTTTACCATCACTTATAGGATTACTTAACCAGTTACAGCACGACAAGACAAACCAATTACAGCACGACAAGGCAACACTGAAGACAAATTGTACGCGTTACCATCACTTACTAGATTAATAAACCAGTTACAGCACGACAAGACAACACTGAAGACAAACATTACACGTTACCATCACTTACAGGATTAATAAACCAGTTACAGCACGACAGGACAAACCAATTACAGCACAAAAAGGCAACACTGAAGAAAAACAGTAAACGTTGCCATCACTTACAGGATTAATAAACCAGTTGCAGCACGACAAGACAATACTGAAGACAAACATTACACTTTACCATCACTTACAGGATTACTAAACCAGTTACAGCACGACAAGACAAACCAATTACAGCACGACAAGGCAACACTGAAGACAAATTGTACGCGTTATCATCACTTACTAGATTAATAAACCAGTTACAGCACCACAAGACAACACTGAAGACAAACATTACACGTTACCATCACTTACAGGATTAATAAACCAGTTACAGCACGACAAGACAACACTGAAGACAAATATTACACGTTACCATCACTTACAGGATTAATAAACCAGTTACAGCACGACAAGACAACACTGAAGACCAACATTACACGTTACCATCACTTACAGGATTAATAAACCAGTTACAGCAAGACAAGACAACACTGAAGACAAACGTTACACGTTACCATCACTTACAGGATTAATAAACCAGTTACAGCACGACAAGACAACACTGAAGACCAACATTACACGTTACCATCACTTACAGGATTAATAAACCAGTTACAGCATGACAAGACAACGCTGAAGACAAACAGAACACGTTACCATCACTTACAGGATTAATAAATCAGTTACAGCACGACAAGACAACACTGAAGACCAACATTACACGTAACCATCACTTACAGGATTAATAAACCAGTTACAGCACGACAAGACAACACTGAAGACCAACATTACACGTTACCATCACTTACAGGATTAATAAACCAGTTACAGCACGACAAGACAACACTGAAGACAAACATTACACGTTACCATCACTTACAGGATTAATAAATCAGTTACAACACGACAAGACAACACTGAAGACCAACATTACACGTTACCATCACTTACAGGATTAAGAAACAAATTAAAGCACGACAAGACAACACTGAAGACAAACATTACACGTTGCCATCACTTAGAGGATTAATAAATCAGTTACAGCACGACAAGACAACACTGAAGACAAATATTACACGTTACCATCACTTACAGGATTAAAAACCAGTTACAGCACGACAAGACAACACTGAAGACAAACAATACACGTTGCCATCACTTAGAGGATTAATAAATCAGTTACAGCACGACAAGACAACACTGAAGACAAATATTACACGTTACCATCACTTACAGGATTAAAAACCAGTTACAGCACGACAAGACAAACCAATTACAGCACGACAAGGCAAAACTGAAGAAAAACATTACACGTTACCATCACTTACAGGATTAATAAACCAGTTACAGCACGACAAGACAAACCAATTACAGCACGACAAGGCAAAACTGAAGAAAAACATTACACGTTACCATCACTTACAGGATTAATAAACCAGTTACAGCACGACAAGACAACACTGAAGACAAACCTTACACGTTACCATCACTTACAGGATTAATAAACCAGTTACAGCACGACAAGACAAACCAATTACAGCACGTCAAGGCAACACTGAAAACAAACAGTACCCGTTACCATCACTTACAGGATTAATAAACCAGTTACAGCGCGACAAGACAAACCAATTACAGCACGACAAGGCAACACTGAAAACAAACAGTACCCGTTACCATCACTTACAGGATTAATAAACCAGTTACAGCGCGACAAGACAACACTGAAGACAAACATTACACGTTACCATCACTTACAGGATTAATAAAACAGTTACAGCACGGCAAGACAACACTGAAGACAAACATTACACGTTACCATCACTTACAGGATTAATAAACCAGTTACAGCGCGACAAGACAACACTGAAGACAAACATTACACGTTACCATCACTTACAGGATTAATAAACCAGTTACAGCACGACAAGACAAACCAATTACAGCACGACAAGGCAACACTGAAAACAAACAGTACCCGTTACCATCACTTACAGGATTAATAAACCAGTTACAGCGCGACAAGACAACACTGAAGACAAACAGTACCCGTTACCATCACTTACAGGATTAATAAACCAGATACAGCACGGCAAGACAACACTGAAGACAAACATTACACGTTAACATCACTTACAGGATTAATAAACCAGATACAGCACGGCAAGACAACACTGAAGACAAACATTACACGTTACCATCACTTACAGGATTAATAAACCAGTTACAGCGCGACAAGACAACACTGAAGACAAACAGTACACGTTAACATCACTTACAGGATTAATAAACCAGATACAGCACGGCAAGACAACACTGAAGACAAACATTACACGTTACCATCACTTACAGGATTAATAAACCAGTTACAGCGCGACAAGACAACACTGAAGACAAACAGTACACGTTAACATCACTTACAGGATTAATAAACCAGATACAGCACGGCAAGACAACACTGAAGACAAACATTACACGTTACCATCACTTACAGGATTAATAAACCAGTTACAGCGCGACAAGACAACACTGAAGACAAACAGTACACGTTAACATCACTTACAGGATTAATAAACCAGTTACAATACGACAAGACAAACCAATTACAGCACGACAAGGCAACACTGAAAACAAACAGTACCCGTTACCATCACTTACAGGATTAATAAACCAGTTACAGCGCGACAAGACAACACTGAAGACAAACATTACACGTTACCATCACTTACAGGATTAATAAACCAGTTACAGCGCGACAAGACAACACTGAAGACAAACAGTACCCGTTACCATCACTTACAGGATTAATAAACCAGATACAGCACGGCAAGACAACACTGAAGACAAACATTACACGTTAACATCACTTACAGGATTAATAAACCAGATACAGCACGGCAAGACAACACTGAAGACAAACATTACACGTTACCATCACTTACAGGATTAATAAACCAGTTACAGCGCGACAAGACAACACTGAAGACAAACAGTACACGTTAACATCACTTACAGGATTAATAAACCAGATACAGCACGGCAAGACAACACTGAAGACAAACATTACACGTTACCATCACTTACAGGATTAATAAACCAGTTACAGCGCGACAAGACAACACTGAAGACAAACAGTACACGTTAACATCACTTACAGGATTAATAAACCAGTTACAATACGACAAGACAAACCAATTACAGCACGACAAGGCAACACTGAAAACAAACAGTACCCGTTACCATCACTTACAGGATTAATAAACCAGTTACAGCGCGACAAGACAACACTGAAGACAAACATTACACGTTACCATCACTTACAGGATTAATAAAACAGTTACAGCACGGCAAGACAACACTGAAGACAAACATTACACGTTACCATCACTTACAGGATTAATAAACCAGTTACAGCGCGACAAGACAACACTGAAGACAAACATTACACGTTACCATCACTTACAGGATTAATAAACCAGTTACAGCACGACAAGACAAACCAATTACAGCACGACAAGGCAACACTGAAAACAAACAGTACCCGTTACCATCACTTACAGGATTAATAAACCAGTTACAGCGCGACAAGACAACACTGAAGACAAACAGTACACGTTAACATCACTTACAGGATTAATAAACCAGTTACAATACGACAAGACAAACCAATTACAGCACGGCAAAACAACACTGAAGACAAACATTACACGTTACCATCACTTACAGGATTAATAAACCAGTTACAGCACGACAAGACAACACTGAAGACAAACAGTACACGTTATTATCACTTACAGGATTTAATGAACCAGTTACAGCACGACAAGACAACACTGAAGACAAACAGTACACGTTACCATAACTTACAGGATTTAATGAACCAGTTACAGCACGACAAGACAAAATTGAAGACAAACATTACACGTTACCATCACGTACAGGATTAATAAACCAATTACAGCACGACAAGACAACACTGAAGACAAACAGTACAAGTTACCATCACTTACAGGATTAATAAACCAGATACAGCACGGCAAGACAACACTGAAGACAAACATTACACGTTACCATCACTTACAGGATTAATAAACCAGATACAGCACGGCAAGACAACACTGAAGACAAACATTACACGTTACCATCACTTACAGGATTAATAAACCAGGTACAGCGCGACAAGACAACACTGAAGACAAACAGTACACGTTAACATCACTTACAGGATTAATAAACCAGTTACAATACGACAAGACAAACCAATTACAGCACGGCAAGACAACACTGAAGACAAACATTACACGTTACCATCACTTACAGGATTAATAAACCAGTTACAGCACGACAAGACAACACTGAAGACAAACAGTACACGTTAACATCACTTACAGGATTTAATGAACCAGTTATAGCACGACAAGACAAAATTGAAGACAAACATTACACGTTACCATCACTTACAGGATTAATAAACCAGTTACAGCACGACAAGACAACACTGAAGACAAACATTACACGTTAACATCACTTACAGGATTTAATGAACCAGTTACAGCACGACAAGACAACACTGAAGACAAACAGTACACGTTAACATCACTTACAGGATTTAATAAACCAGTTACAGCACGACAAGACAACACTGAAGACAAACAGTACACGTTAACATCACTTACAGGATTTAATGAACCAGTTACAGCACGACAAGACAACACTGAAGACAAACAGTACACGTTAACATCACTTACAGGATTTAATGAACCAGTTACAGCACGACAAGACAATACTGAAGACAAACAGTACACGTTAACATCACATACAGGATTAATAAACCAGTTACAGCACGACAAGCCAACACTGAAGTCAAACAGTACACGTTAACATCACTTACAGGATTAATAAACCAGTTACAGCACGACAAGACAACACTGAAGACAAACAGTACACGTTAACATCACTTACAGGATTTAATGAACCAGTTACAGCACGACAAGACAACACTGAAGACAAACATTACACGTTAACATCACTTACAGGATTAATAAACCAGATACAGCACGGCAAGACAACACTGAAGACAAACTTTACACGTTACCATCACTTACAGGATTAATAAACCAGTTACAGCGCGACAAGACAACACTGAAGACAAACAGTACACGTTAACATCACTTACAGGATTAATAAACCAGTTACAGCGCGACAAGACAACACTGAAGACAAACAGTACACGTTAACATCACTTACAGGATTAATAAACCAGTTACAATACGACAAGACAAACCAATTACAGCACGGCAAGACAACACTGAAGACAAACATTACACGTTACCATCACTTACAGGATTAATAAACCAGTTACAGCACGACAAGACAACACTGAAGACAAACAGTACACGTTACCATCACTTACAGGATTTAATGAACCAGTTACAGCACGACAAGACAACACTGAAGACAAACAGTACACGTTACCATAACTTACAGGATTTAATGAACCAGTTACAGCACGACAAGACAAAATTGAAGACAAACATTACACGTTACCATCACGTACAGGATTAATAAACCAGTTACAGCACGACAAGACAACACTGAAGACAAACAGTACACGTTAACATCACTTACAGGATTTAATGAACCAGTTACAGCACGACAAGACAACACTGAAGACAAACAGTACACGTTAACATCACTTACAGGATTTAATGAACCAGTTACAGCACGACAAGACAACACTGAAGACAAACAGTACACGTTAACATCACATACAGGATTAATAAACCAGTTACAGCACGACAAGACAACACTGAAGTCAAACAGTACACGTTAACATCACTTACAGGATTAATAAACCAGTTACAGCACGACAAGACAACACTGAAGACAAACAGTACACGTTAACATCACTTACAGGATTTAATGAACCAGTTACAGCACGACAAGACAACACTGAAGACAAACATTACACGTTAACATCACTTACAGGATTAATAAACCAGATACAGCACGGCAAGACAACACTGAAGACAAACTTTACACGTTACCATCACTTACAGGATTAATAAACCAGTTACAGCGCGACAAGACAACACTGAAGACAAACAGTACACGTTAACATCATTTAAAGGATTAATAAACCAGATACAGCACGGCAAGACAACACTGAAGACAAACATTACACGTTACCATCACTTACAGGATTAATAAACCAGTTACAGCGCGACAAGACAACACTGAAGACAAACAGTACACGTTAACATCACTTACAGGATTAATAAACCAGTTACAATACGACAAGACAAACCAATTACAGCACGGCAAGACAACACTGAAGACAAACATTACACGTTACCATCACTTACAGGATTAATAAACCAGTTACAGCACGACAAGACAACACTGAAGACAAACAGTACACGTTACCATCACTTACAGGATTTAATGAACCAGTTACAGCACGACAAGACAACACTGAAGACAAACAGTACACGTTACCATAACTTACAGGATTTAATGAACCAGTTACAGCACGACAAGACAAAATTGAAGACAAACATTACACGTTACCATCACGTACAGGATTAATAAACCAATTACAGCACGACAAGACAACACTGAAGACAAACAGTACAAGTTACCATCACTTACAGGATTAATAAACCAGATACAGCACGGCAAGACAACACTGAAGACAAACATTACACGTTACCATCACTTACAGGATTAATAAACCAGATACAGCACGGCAAGACAACACTGAAGACAAACATTACACGTTACCATCACTTACAGGATTAATAAACCAGTTACAGCGCGACAAGACAACACTGAAGACAAACATTACACGTTACCATCACTTACAGGATTAATAAACCAGTTACAGCACGACAAGACAACACTGAAGACAAACAGTACACGTTAACATCACTTACAGGATTTAATGAACCAGTTATAGCACGACAAGACAAAATTGAAGACAAACATTACACGTTACCATCACTTACAGGATTAATAAACCAGTTACAGCACGACAAGACAACACTGAAGACAAACAGTACACGTTAACATCACTTACAGGATTTAATGAACCAGTTACAGCACGACAAGACAACACTGAAGACAAACAGTACACGTTAACATCACTTACAGGATTTAATAAACCAGTTACAGCACGACAAGACAACACTGAAGACAAACAGTACACGTTAACATCACTTACAGGATTTAATGAACCAGTTACAGCACGACAAGACAACACTGAAGACAAACAGTACACGTTAACATCACTTACAGGATTTAATGAACCAGTTACAGCACGACAAGACAACACTGAAGACAAACAGTACACGTTAACATCACATACAGGATTAATAAACCAGTTACAGCACGACAAGACAACACTGAAGTCAAACAGTACACGTTAACATCACTTACAGGATTAATAAACCAGTTACAGTACGACAAGACAAAACTGAAGACAAACAGTACACGTTAACATCACTTACAGGATTTAATGAACCAGTTACAGCACGACAAGACAAAATTGAAGACAAACATTACACGTTACCATCACTTACAGGATTAATAAAGGAGTTACAGCACGACAAGACAACACTGAAGACAAACAGTACACGTTAACATCACTTACAGGATTTAATGAACCAGTTACAGCACGACAAGACAACACTGAAGACCAACATTACACGTTACCATCACTTACAGGATTAATAAACCAGTTACAGCACGACAAGACAACACTGAAGACAAACAGTACACGTTACCATAACTTACAGGATTTAATGAACCAGTTACAGCACGACAAGACAAAATTGAAGACAAACATTACACGTTACCATCACTTACAGGATTAATAAACCAGTTACAGCACGACAAGACAACACTGAAGACAAACGGTACAAGTTACCATCACTTACAGGATTAATAAACCAGTTACAGCACGACTAGACAACACTGAAGACAAACGTTACACGTTACCATAACTTACAGGATTTAATGAACCAGTTACAGCACGACAAGACAAAATTGAAGACAAACATTACACGTTACCATCACGTACAGGATTAATAAACCAATTACAGCACGACAAGACAACACTGAAGACAAACATTACACGTTACCATCACTTACAGGATTAAGAAACTAGTTACAGCCCGACAAGACAACGCTGAAGACAAACAGAACACGTTACCATCACTTACAGGATTAATAAACCAGTTACAGCACGACAAGACAACACTGAAGACAAACAGTACACGTTACCATCACTTACAGGATTAATAAACCAGTTACAGCACGACTAGACAACACTGAATACAAACAGAACACGTTACCATCACTTACAGGATTAATAAACCAGTTACAGCACGACTAGACAACACTGAATACAAACATTACACGTTACCATCACTTACAGGATTAATAAACCAGTTACAGCACGACAAGACAACACTGAAGACAAACAGTACACGTTACCATCACTTACAGGATTAATAAACCAGTTACAGCACGGCAAGACAACACTTAAGACAAACATTACACGTTACCATCACTTACAGGATTAATAAACCAGTTACAGCACGACAAGACAAACCAATTACAGCACGACAAGACAACACTGAAGACAAACATTACACGTTACCATCACTTACAGGATTAATAAACCAGTTACAGCACGACAAGACAACACTGAAGACAAACGTTACACGTTACCATCACTTACAGGATTATCAAACCAGTTACAGCACGATAAGACAAACCAATTACAGCAGGACAAGACAAACCAGTTACAGCACGACAAGACAAACCAATTACAGCACGACAAGACAACACTGAAGAAGAACATTACACGTTACCATCACTTACAGGATTAATAAACCAGTTACAACACGACAAGACAAGCCAATTACAGGACAACAAGACAACATTGAAGACAAACATTACACGTAACCACAACTTACAGGATTAATAAACCAGTTACAGCACGACAAAACGACACTGAAGACAAACATTACACGTTGCCATCACTTACAGGATTAATAAACCAGTTACAGCACGACAAAACAACACTGAAGACAAACATTACACGTTACCATCACGTACAGGATTAATAAACCAATTACAGCACGACAAGACAACACTGAAGACAAACAGTACAAGTTACCATCACTTACAGGATTAATAAACCAGATACAGCACGGCAAGACAACACTGAAGACAAACATTACACGTTACCATCACTTACAGGATTAATAAACCAGATACAGCACGGCAATACAACACTGAAGACAAACATTACACGTTACCATCACTTACAGGATTAATAAACCAGTTACAGCGCGACAAGACAACACTGAAGACAAACAGTACACGTTAACATCACTTACAGGATTAATAAACCAGTTACAATACGACAAGACAAACCAATTACAGCACGGCAAGACAACACTGAAGACAAACATTACACGTTACCATCACTTACATGATTAATAAACCAGTTACAGCACGACAAGACAACACTGAAGACAAACAGTACACGTTAACATCACTTACAGGATTTAATGAACCAGTTATAGCACGACAAGACAAAATTGAAGACAAACATTACACGTTACCATCACTTACAGGATTAATAAACCAGTTACAGCACGACAAGACAACACTGAAGACAAACAGTGCACGTTAACATCACTTACAGGATTTAATGAACCAGTTACAGCACGACAAGACAACACTGAAGACAAACAGTACACGTTAACATCACTTACAGGATTTAATAAACCAGTTACAGCACGACAAGACAACACTGAAGACAAACAGTACACGTTAACATCACTTACAGGATTTAATGAACCAGTTACAGCACGACAAGACAACACTGAAGACAAACAGTACACGTTAACATCACTTACAGGATTTAATGAACCAGTTACAGCACGACAAGACAACACTGAAGACAAACAGTACACGTTAACATCACATACAGGATTAATAAACCAGTTACAGCACGACAAGACAACACTGAAGTCAAACAGTACACGTTAACATCACTTACAGGATTAATAAACCAGTTACAGCACGACAAGACAACACTGAAGACAAACAGTACACGTTAACATCACTTACAGGATTTAATGAACCAGTTACAGCACGACAAGACAAAATTGAAGACAAACATTACACGTTACCATCACTTACAGGATTAATAAACCAGTTACAGCACGACAAGACAACACTGAAGACAAACAGTACACGTTAACATCACTTACAGGATTTAATGAACCAGTTACAGCACGACAAGACAACACTGAAGACCAACATTACACGTTACCATCACTTACAGGATTAATAAACCAGTTACAGCACGACAAGACAACACTGAAGACAAACAGTACACGTTACCATAACTTACAGGATTTAATGAACCAGTTACAGCACGACAAGACAAAATTGAAGACAAACATTACACGTTACCATCACTTACAGGATTAATAAACCAGTTACAGCACGACAAGACAACACTGAAGACAAACAGTACACGTTAACATCACTTACAGGATTTAATGAACCAGTTACAGCACGACAAGACAACACTGAAGACAAACAGTACACGTTAACATCACTTACAGGATTTAATAAACCAGTTACAGCACGACAAGACAACACTGAAGACAAACAGTACACGTTAACATCACTTACAGGATTTAATGAACCAGTTACAGCACGACAAGACAACACTGAAGACAAACAGTACACGTTAACATCACATACAGGATTAATAAACCAGTTACAGCACGACAAGACAACACTGAAGTCAAACAGTACACGTTAACATCACTTACAGGATTAATAAACCAGTTACAGCACGACAAGACAACACTGAAGACAAACAGTACACGTTAACATCACTTACAGGATTTAATGAACCAGTTACAGCACGACAAGACAAAATTGAAGACAAACATTACACGTTACCATCACTTACAGGATTAATAAACCAGTTACAGCACGACAAGACAACACTGAAGACAAACAGTACACGTTAACATCACTTACAGGATTTAATGAACCAGTTACAGCACGACAAGACAACACTGAAGACCAACATTACACGTTACCATCACTTACAGGATTAATAAACCAGTTACAGCACGACAAGACAACACTGAAGACAAACAGTACACGTTACCATAACTTACAGGATTTAATGAACCAGTTACAGCACGACAAGACAAAATTGAAGACAAACATTACACGTTACCATCACTTACAGGATTAATAAACCAGTTACAGCACGACAAGACAACACTGAAGACAAATGGTACAAGTTACCATCACTTACAGGATTAATAAACCAGTTACAGCACGACTAGACAACACTGAAGACAAACGTTACACGTTACCATAACTTACAGGATTTAATGAACCAGTTAAAGCACGACAAGACAAAATTGAAGACAAACATTACACGTTACCATCACGTACAGGATTAATAAACCAATTACAGCACGACAAGACAACACTGAAGACAAACATTACACGTTACCATCACTTACAGGATTAAGAAACTAGTTACAGCCCGACAAGACAACGCTGAAGACAAACAGAACACGTTACCATCACTTACAGGATTAATAAACCAGTTACAGCACGACAAGACAACACTGAAGACAAACAGTACACGTTACCATCACTTACAGGATTAATAAACCAGTTACAGCACAACTAGACAACACTGAAGACAAACAGTACAAGTTACCATCACTTACAGGTTTAATAAACCAGTTACAGCACGACTAGACAACACTGAAGACAAACATTACACGTTACCATCACTTACAGGATTAATAAACCAGTTACAGCACGACTAGACAACACTGAAGACAAACATTCCACGTTACCATCACTTACAGGATTAATAAACCAGTTACAGCACGACTAGACAACACTGAAGACAAACATTACACGTTACCATCACTTACAGGATTAATAAATCAGTTACAGCACGACTAGACAACACTGAAGACAAACATTACACGTTACCATCACTTACAGGATTAATAAACCAGTTACAGCACGACTAGACAACACTGAAGACAAACATTACACGTTACCATCACTTACAGGATTATTAAACCAGTTACAGCACGACTAGACAACACTGAAGACAAACGTTACACGTTACCATCACTTACAGGATTAATAAACCAGTTACAGCACGACTAGACAACACTGAAGACAAACGTTACACGTTACCATCACTTACAGGATTAATAAACCAGTTACAGCACGACAAGACAACACTGAAGACAAACGTTACACGTTACCATCACTTACAGGATTAATAAACCAGTTACAGCACGACTAGACAACACTGAATACAAACAGAACACGTTACCATCACTTACAGGATTAATAAACCAGTTACAGCCCGACTAGACAACACTGAATACAAACAGTACACGTTACCATCACTTACAGGATTAATAAACCAGTTACAGCACGACTAGACAACACTGAATACAAACAGAACACGTTACCATCACTTACAGGATTAATAAACCAGTTACAGCACGACTAGACAACACTGAATACAAACAGAACACGTTACCATCACTTACAGGATTAATAAACCAGTTACAGCACGACTAGACAACACTGAATACAAACAGAACACGTTACCATCACTTACAGGATTAATAAACCAGTTACAGCACGACTAGACAACACTGAATACAAACATTACACGTTACCATCACTTACAGGATTAATAAACCAGTTACAGCACGACAAGACAACACTGAAGACAAACAGTACACGTTACCATCACTTACAGGATTAATAAACCAGTTACAGCACGGCAAGACAACACTTAAGACAAACATTACACGTTACCATCACTTACAGGATTAATAAACCAGTTACAGCACGACAAGACAAACCAATTACAGCACGACAAGACAACACTGAAGACAAACATTACACGTTACCATCACTTACAGGATTAATAAACCAGTTACAGCACGACAGGACAAACCAATTACAGCACAAAAAGGCAACACTGAAGAAAAACAGTAAACGTTGCCATCACTTACAGGATTAATAAACCAGTTGCAGCACGACAAGACAATACTGAAGACAAACATTACACTTTACCATCACTTACAGGATTACTAAACCAGTTACAGCACGACAAGACAAACCAATTACAGCACGACAAGGCAACAGTGAAGACAAATTGTACGCGTTATCATCACTTACTAGATTAATAAACCAGTTACAGCACCACAAGACAACACTGAAGACAAACATTACACGTTACCATCACTTACAGGATTAATAAACCAGTTACAGCACGACAAGACAACACTGAAGACAAATATTACACGTTACCATCACTTACAGGATTAATAAACCAGTTACAGCACGACAAGACAACACTGAAGACCAACATTACACGTTACCATCACTTACAGGATTAATAAACCAGTTACAGCAAGACAAGACAACACTGAAGACAAACGTTACACGTTACCATCACTTACAGGATTAATAAACCAGTTACAGCACGACAAGACAACACTGAAGACCAACATTACACGTTACCATCACTTACAGGATTAATAAACCAGTTACAGCATGACAAGACAACGCTGAAGACAAACAGAACACGTTACCATCACTTACAGGATTAATAAATCAGTTACAGCACGACAAGACAACACTGAAGACCAACATTACACGTTACCATCACTTACAGGATTAATAAACCAGTTACAGCACGACAAGACAACACTGAAGACCAACATTACACGTTACCATCACTTACAGGATTAATAAACCAGTTACAGCACGACAAGACAACACTGAAGACAAACATTACACGTTACCATCACTTACAGGATTAATAAATCAGTTACAACACGACAAGACAACACTGAAGACCAACATTACACGTTACCATCACTTACAGGATTAAGAAACAAATTAAAGCACGACAAGACAACACTGAAGACAAACATTACACGTTGCCATCACTAAGAGGATTAATAAATCAGTTACAGCACGACAAGACAACACTGAAGACAAATATTACACGTTACCATCACTTACAGGATTAAAAACCAGTTACAGCACGACAAGACAACACTGAAGACAAACAATACACGTTGCCATCACTTAGAGGATTAATAAATCAGTTACAGCACGACAAGACAACACTGAAGACAAATATTACACGTTACCATCACTTACAGGATTAAAAACCAGTTACAGCACGACAAGACAAACCAATTACAGCACGACAAGGCAAAACTGAAGAAAAACATTACACGTTACCATCACTTACAGGATTAATAAACCAGTTACAGCACGACAAGACAAACCAATTACAGAACGACAAGGCAAAACTGAAGAAAAACATTACACGTTACCATCACTTACAGGATTAATAAACCAGTTACAGCACGACAAGACAACACTGAAGACAAACCTTACACGTTACCATCACTTACAGGATTAATAAACCAGTTACAGCACGACAAGACAAACCAATTACAGCACGTCAAGGCAACACTGAAAACAAACAGTACCCGTTACCATCACTTACAGGATTAATAAACCAGTTACAGCGCGACAAGACAAACCAATTACAGCACGACAAGGCAACACTGAAAACAAACAGTACCCGTTACCATCACTTACAGGATTAATAAACCAGTTACAGCGCGACAAGACAACACTGAAGACAAACATTACACGTTACCATCACTTACAGGATTAATAAAACAGTTACAGCACGGCAAGACAACACTGAAGACAAACATTACACGTTACCATCACTTACAGGATTAATAAACCAGTTACAGCGCGACAAGACAACACTGAAGACAAACATTACACGTTACCATCACTTACAGGATTAATAAACCAGTTACAGCACGACAAGACAAACCAATTACAGCACGACAAGGCAACACTGAAAACAAACAGTACCCGTTACCATCACTTACAGGATTAATAAACCAGTTACAGCGCGACAAGACAACACTGAAGACAAACAGTACCCGTTACCATCACTTACAGGATTAATAAACCAGATACAGCACGGCAAGACAACACTGAAGACAAACATTACACGTTAACATCACTTACAGGATTAATAAACCAGATACAGCACGGCAAGACAACACTGAAGACAAACATTACACGTTACCATCACTTACAGGATTAATAAACCAGTTACAGCGCGACAAGACAACACTGAAGACAAACAGTACACGTTAACATCACTTACAGGATTAATAAACCAGATACAGCACGGCAAGACAACACTGAAGACAAACATTACACGTTACCATCACTTACAGGATTAATAAACCAGTTACAGAGCGACAAGACAACACTGAAGACAAACAGTACACGTTAACATCACTTACAGGATTAATAAACCAGTTACAATACGACAAGACAAACCAATTACAGCACGACAAGGCAACACTGAAAACAAACAGTACCCGTTACCATCACTTACAGGATTAATAAACCAGTTACAGCGCGACAAGACAACACTGAAGACAAACATTACACGTTACCATCACTTACAGGATTAATAAAACAGTTACAGCACGGCAAGACAACACTGAAGACAAACATTACACGTTACCATCACTTACAGGATTAATAAACCAGTTACAGCGCGACAAGACAACACTGAAGACAAACATTACACGTTACCATCACTTACAGGATTAATAAACCAGTTACAGCACGACAAGACAAACCAATTACAGCACGACAAGGCAACACTGAAAACAAACAGTACCCGTTACCATCACTTACAGGATTAATAAACCAGTTACAGCGCGACAAGACAACACTGAAGACAAACAGTACACGTTAACATCACTTACAGGATTAATAAACCAGTTACAATACGACAAGACAAACCAATTACAGCACGGCAAAACAACACTGAAGACAAACATTACACGTTACCATCACTTACAGGATTAATAAACCAGTTACAGCACGACAAGACAACACTGAAGACAAACAGTACACGTTATTATCACTTACAGGATTTAATGAACCAGTTACAGCACGACAAGACAACACTGAAGACAAACAGTACACGTTACCATAACTTACAGGATTTAATGAACCAGTTACAGCACGACAAGACAAAATTGAAGACAAACATTACACGTTACCATCACGTACAGGATTAATAAACCAATTACAGCACGACAAGACAACACTGAAGACAAACAGTACAAGTTACCATCACTTACAGGATTAATAAACCAGATACAGCACGGCAAGACAACACTGAAGACAAACATTACACGTTACCATCACTTACAGGATTAATAAACCAGATACAGCACGGCAAGACAACACTGAAGACAAACATTACACGTTACCATCACTTACAGGATTAATAAACCAGGTACAGCGCGACAAGACAACACTGAAGACAAACAGTACACGTTAACATCACTTACAGGATTAATAAACCAGTTACAATACGACAAGACAAACCAATTACAGCACGGCAAGACAACACTGAAGACAAACATTACACGTTACCATCACTTACAGGATTAATAAACCAGTTACAGCACGACAAGACAACACTGAAGACAAACAGTACACGTTAACATCACTTACAGGATTTAATGAACCAGTTATAGCACGACAAGACAAAATTGAAGACAAACATTACACGTTACCATCACTTACAGGATTAATAAACCAGTTACAGCACGACAAGACAACACTGAAGACAAACATTACACGTTAACATCACTTACAGGATTTAATGAACCAGTTACAGCACGACAAGACAACACTGAAGACAAACAGTACACGTTAACATCACTTACAGGATTTAATAAACCAGTTACAGCACGACAAGACAACACTGAAGACAAACAGTACACGTTAACATCACTTACAGGATTTAATGAACCAGTTACAGCACGACAAGACAACACTGAAGACAAACAGTACACGTTAACATCACTTACAGGATTTAATGAACCAGTAACAGCACGACAAGACAATACTGAAGACAAACAGTACACGTTAACATCACATACAGGATTAATAAACCAGTTACAGCGCGACAAGACAACACTGAAGTCAAACAGTACACGTTAACATCACTTACAGGATTAATAAACCAGTTACAGCACGACAAGACAACACTGAAGACAAACAGTACACGTTAACATCACTTACAGGATTTAATGAACCAGTTACAGCACGACAAGACAACACTGAAGACAAACATTACACGTTAACATCACTTACAGGATTAATAAACCAGATACAGCACGGCAAGACAACACTGAAGACAAACTTTACACGTTACCATCACTTACAGGATTAATAAACCAGTTACAGCGCGACAAGACAACACTGAAGACAAACAGTACACGTTAACATCACTTACAGGATTAATAAACCAGTTACAGCGCGACAAGACAACACTGAAGACAAACAGTACACGTTAACATCACTTACAGGATTAATAAACCAGTTACAATACGACAAGACAAACCAATTACAGCACGGCAAGACAACACTGAAGACAAACATTACACGTTACCATCACTTACAGGATTAATAAACCAGTTACAGCACGACAAGACAACACTGAAGACAAACAGTACACGTTACCATCACTTACAGGATTTAATGAACCAGTTACAGCACGACAAGACAACACTGAAGACAAACAGTACACGTTACCATAACTTACAGGATTTAATGAACCAGTTACAGCACGACAAGACAAAATTGAAGACAAACATTACACGTTACCATCACGTACAGGATTAATAAACCAGTTACAGCACGACAAGACAACACTGAAGACAAACAGTACACGTTAACATCACTTACAGGATTTAATGAACCAGTTACAGCACGACAAGACAACACTGAAGACAAACAGTACACGTTAACATCACTTACAGGATTTAATGAACCAGTTACAGCACGACAAGACAACACTGAAGACAAACAGTACACGTTAACATCACATACAGGATTAATAAACCAGTTACAGCACGACAAGACAACACTGAAGTCAAACAGTACACGTTAACATCACTTACAGGATTAATAAACCAGTTACAGCACGACAAGACAACACTGAAGACAAACAGTACACGTTAACATCACTTACAGGATTTAATGAACCAGTTACAGCACGACAAGACAACACTGAAGACAAACATTACACGTTAACATCACTTACAGGATTAATAAACCAGATACAGCACGGCAAGACAACACTGAAGACAAACTTTACACGTTACCATCACTTACAGGATTAATAAACCAGTTACAGCGCGACAAGACAACACTGAAGACAAACAGTACACGTTAACATCATTTAAAGGATTAATAAACCAGATACAGCACGGCAAGACAACACTGAAGACAAACATTACACGTTACCATCACTTACAGGATTAATAAACCAGTTACAGCGCGACAAGACAACACTGAAGACAAACAGTACACGTTAACATCACTTACAGGATTAATAAACCAGTTACAATACGACAAGACAAACCAATTACAGCACGGCAAGACAACACTGAAGACAAACATTACACGTTACCATCACTTACAGGATTAATAAACCAGTTACAGCACGACAAGACAACACTGAAGACAAACAGTACACGTTACCATCACTTACAGGATTTAATGAACCAGTTACAGCACGACAAGACAACACTGAAGACAAACAGTACACGTTACCATAACTTACAGGATTTAATGAACCAGTTACAGCACGACAAGACAAAATTGAAGACAAACATTACACGTTACCATCACGTACAGGATTAATAAACCAATTACAGCACGACAAGACAACACTGAAGACAAACAGTACAAGTTACCATCACTTACAGGATTAATAAACCAGATACAGCACGGCAAGACAACACTGAAGACAAACATTACACGTTACCATCACTTACAGGATTAATAAACCAGATACAGCACGGCAAGACAACACTGAAGACAAACATTACACGTTACCATCACTTACAGGATTAATAAACCAGTTACAGCGCGACAAGACAACACTGAAGACAAACATTACACGTTACCATCACTTACAGGATTAATAAACCAGTTACAGCACGACAAGACAACACTGAAGACAAACAGTACACGTTAACATCACTTACAGGATTTAATGAACCAGTTATAGCACGACAAGACAAAATTGAAGACAAACATTACACGTTACCATCACTTACAGGATTAATAAACCAGTTACAGCACGACAAGACAACACTGAAGACAAACAGTACACGTTAACATCACTTACAGGATTTAATGAACCAGTTACAGCACGACAAGACAACACTGAAGACAAACAGTACACGTTAACATCACTTACAGGATTTAATAAACCAGTTACAGCACGACAAGACAACACTGAAGACAAACAGTACACGTTAACATCACTTACAGGATTTAATGAACCAGTTACAGCACGACAAGACAACACTGAAGACAAACAGTACACGTTAACATCACTTACAGGATTTAATGAACCAGTTACAGCACGACAAGACAACACTGAAGACAAACAGTACACGTTAACATCACATACAGGATTAATAAACCAGTTACAGCACGACAAGACAACACTGAAGTCAAACAGTACACGTTAACATCACTTACAGGATTAATAAACCAGTTACAGTACGACAAGACAAAACTGAAGACAAACAGTACACGTTAACATCACTTACAGGATTTAATGAACCAGTTACAGCACGACAAGACAAAATTGAAGACAAACATTACACGTTACCATCACTTACAGGATTAATAAACCAGTTACAGCACGACAAGACAACACTGAAGACAAACAGTACACGTTAACATCACTTACAGGATTTAATGAACCAGTTACAGCACGACAAGACAACACTGAAGACCAACATTACACGTTACCATCACTTACAGGATTAATAAACCAGTTACAGCACGACAAGACAACACTGAAGACAAACAGTACACGTTACCATAACTTACAGGATTTAATGAACCAGTTACAGCACGACAAGACAAAATTGAAGACAAACATTACACGTTACCATCACTTACAGGATTAATAAACCAGTTACAGCACGACAAGACAACACTGAAGACAAACGGTACAAGTTACCATCACTTACAGGATTAATAAACCAGTTACAGCTCGACTAGACAACACTGAAGACAAACGTTACACGTTACCATAACTTACAGGATTTAATGAACCAGTTACAGCACGACAAGACAAAATTGAAGACAAACATTACACGTTACCATCACGTACAGGATTAATAAACCAATTACAGCACGACAAGACAACACTGAAGACAAACATTACACGTTACCATCACTTACAGGATTAAGAAACTAGTTACAGCCCGACAAGACAACGCTGAAGACAAACAGAACACGTTACCATCACTTACAGGATTAATAAACCAGTTACAGCACGACAAGACAACACTGAAGACAAACAGTACACGTTACCATCACTTACAGGATTAATAAACCAGTTACAGCACGACTAGACAACACTGAATACAAACAGAACACGTTACCATCACTTACAGGATTAATAAACCAGTTACAGCACGACTAGACAACACTGAATACAAACATTACACGTTACCATCACTTACAGGATTAATAAACCAGTTACAGCACGACAAGACAACACTGAAGACAAACAGTACACGTTACCATCACTTACAGGATTAATAAACCAGTTACAGCACGGCAAGACAACACTTAAGACAAACATTACACGTTACCATCACTTACAGGATTAATAAACCAGTTACAGCACGACAAGACAAACCAATTACAGCACGACAAGACAACACTGAAGACAAACATTACACGTTACCATCACTTACAGGATTAATAAACCAGTTACAGCACGACAAGACAACACTGAAGACAAACGTTACACGTTACCATCACTTACAGGATTAATAAACCAGTTACAGCACGACAAGACAAACCAATTACAGCACGACAAGACAACACTGAAGACAAACATTACACGTTACCATCACTTACAGGATTAATAAACCAGTTACAGCACGACAAGACAACACTGAAGACAAACGTTACACGTTACCATCACTTACAGGATTATCAAACCAGTTACAGCACGATAAGACAAACCAATTACAGCAGGACAAGACAAACCAGTTACAGCACGACAAGACAAACCAATTACAGCACGACAAGACAACACTGAAGACGAACATTACACGTTACCATCACTTACAGGATTAATAAACCAGTTACAACACGACAAGACAAGCCAATTACAGGACAACAAGACAACATTGAAGACAAACATTACACGTAACCACAACTTACAGGATTAATAAACCAGTTACAGCACGACAAAACGACACTGAAGACAAACATTACACGTTGCCATCACTTACAGGATTAATAAACCAGTTACAGCACGACAAAACAACACTGAAGACAAACATTACACGTTACCATCACGTACAGGATTAATAAACCAATTACAGCACGACAAGACAACACTGAAGACAAACAGTACAAGTTACCATCACTTACAGGATTAATAAACCAGATACAGCACGGCAAGACAACACTGAAGACAAACATTACACGTTACCATCACTTACAGGATTAATAAACCAGATACAGCACGGCAATACAACACTGAAGACAAACATTACACGTTACCATCACTTACAGGATTAATAAACCAGTTACAGCGCGACAAGACAACACTGAAGACAAACAGTACACGTTAACATCACTTACAGGATTAATAAACCAGTTACAATACGACAAGACAAACCAATTACAGCACGGCAAGACAACACTGAAGACAAACATTACACGTTACCATCACTTACATGATTAATAAACCAGTTACAGCACGACAAGACAACACTGAAGACAAACAGTACACGTTAACATCACTTACAGGATTTAATGAACCAGTTATAGCACGACAAGACAAAATTGAAGACAAACATTACACGTTACCATCACTTACAGGATTAATAAACCAGTTACAGCACGACAAGACAACACTGAAGACAAACAGTGCACGTTAACATCACTTACAGGATTTAATGAACCAGTTACAGCACGACAAGACAACACTGAAGACAAACAGTACACGTTAACATCACTTACAGGATTTAATAAACCAGTTACAGCACGACAAGACAACACTGAAGACAAACAGTACACGTTAACATCACTTACAGGATTTAATGAACCAGTTACAGCACGACAAGACAACACTGAAGACAAACAGTACACGTTAACATCACTTACAGGATTTAATGAACCAGTTACAGCACGACAAGACAACACTGAAGACAAACAGTACACGTTAACATCACATACAGGATTAATAAACCAGTTACAGCACGACAAGACAACACTGAAGTCAAACAGTACACGTTAACATCACTTACAGGATTAATAAACCAGTTACAGCACGACAAGACAACACTGAAGACAAACAGTACACGTTAACATCACTTACAGGATTTAATGAACCAGTTACAGCACGACAAGACAAAATTGAAGACAAACATTACACGTTACCATCACTTACAGGATTAATAAACCAGTTACAGCACGACAAGACAACACTGAAGACAAACAGTACACGTTAACATCACTTACAGGATTTAATGAACCAGTTACAGCACGACAAGACAACACTGAAGACCAACATTACACGTTACCATCACTTACAGGATTAATAAACCAGTTACAGCACGACAAGACAACACTGAAGACAAACAGTACACGTTACCATAACTTACAGGATTTAATGAACCAGTTACAGCACGACAAGACAAAATTGAAGACAAACATTACACGTTACCATCACTTACAGGATTAATAAACCAGTTACAGCACGACAAGACAACACTGAAGACAAACAGTACACGTTAACATCACTTACAGGATTTAATGAACCAGTTACAGCACGACAAGACAACACTGAAGACAAACAGTACACGTTAACATCACTTACAGGATTTAATAAACCAGTTACAGCACGACAAGACAACACTGAAGACAAACAGTACACGTTAACATCACTTACAGGATTTAATGAACCAGTTACAGCACGACAAGACAACACTGAAGACAAACAGTACACGTTAACATCACATACAGGATTAATAAACCAGTTACAGCACGACAAGACAACACTGAAGTCAAACAGTACACGTTAACATCACTTACAGGATTAATAAACCAGTTACAGCACGACAAGACAACACTGAAGACAAACAGTACACGTTAACATCACTTACAGGATTTAATGAACCAGTTACAGCACGACAAGACAAAATTGAAGACAAACATTACACGTTACCATCACTTACAGGATTAATAAACCAGTTACAGCACGACAAGACAACACTGAAGACAAACAGTACACGTTAACATCACTTACAGGATTTAATGAACCAGTTACAGCACGACAAGACAACACTGAAGACCAACATTACACGTTACCATCACTTACAGGATTAATAAACCAGTTACAGCACGACAAGACAACACTGAAGACAAACAGTACACGTTACCATAACTTACAGGATTTAATGAACCAGTTACAGCACGACAAGACAAAATTGAAGACAAACATTACACGTTACCATCACTTACAGGATTAATAAACCAGTTACAGCACGACAAGACAACACTGAAGACAAACGGTACAAGTTACCATCACTTACAGGATTAATAAACCAGTTACAGCACGACTAGACAACACTGAAGACAAACGTTACACGTTACCATAACTTACAGGATTTAATGAACCAGTTACAGCACGACAAGACAAAATTGAAGACAAACATTACACGTTACCATCACGTACAGGATTAATAAACCAATTACAGCACGACAAGACAACACTGAAGACAAACATTACACGTTACCATCACTTACAGGATTAAGAAACTAGTTACAGCCCGACAAGACAACGCTGAAGACAAACAGAACACGTTACCATCACTTACAGGATTAATAAACCAGTTACAGCACGACAAGACAACACTGAAGACAAACAGTACACGTTACCATCACTTACAGGATTAATAAACCAGTTACAGCACAACTAGACAACACTGAAGACAAACAGTACAAGTTACCATCACTTACAGGTTTAATAAACCAGTTACAGCACGACTAGACAACACTGAAGACAAACATTACACGTTACCATCACTTACAGGATTAATAAACCAGTTACAGCACGACTAGACAACACTGAAGACAAACATTCCACGTTACCATCACTTACAGGATTAATAAACCAGTTACAGCACGACTAGACAACACTGAAGACAAACATTACACGTTACCATCACTTACAGGATTAATAAATCAGTTACAGCACGACTAGACAACACTGAAGACAAACATTACACGTTACCATCACTTACAGGATTAATAAACCCGTTACAGCACGACTAGACAACACTGAAGACAAACATTACACGTTACCATCACTTACAGGATTATTAAACCAGTTACAGCACGACTAGACAACACTGAAGACAAACGTTACACGTTACCATCACTTACAGGATTAATAAACCAGTTACAGCACGACTAGACAACACTGAAGACAAACGTTACACGTTACCATCACTTACAGGATTAATAAACCAGTTACAGCACGACAAGACAACACTGAAGACAAACGTTACACGTTACCATCACTTACAGGATTAATAAACCAGTTACAGCACGACTAGACAACACTGAATACAAACAGAACACGTTACCATCACTTACAGGATTAATAAACCAGTTACAGCCCGACTAGACAACACTGAATACAAACAGTACACGTTACCATCACTTACAGGATTAATAAACCAGTTACAGCACGACTAGACAACACTGAATACAAACAGAACACGTTACCATCACTTACAGGATTAATAAACCAGTTACAGCACGACTAGACAACACTGAATACAAACAGAACACGTTACCATCACTTACAGGATTAATAAACCAGTTACAGCACGACTAGACAACACTGAATACAAACAGAACACGTTACCATCACTTACAGGATTAATAAACCAGTTACAGCACGACTAGACAACACTGAATACAAACATTACACGTTACCATCACTTACAGGATTAATAAACCAGTTACAGCACGACAAGACAACACTGAAGACAAACAGTACACGTTACCATCACTTACAGGATTAATAAACCAGTTACAGCACGGCAAGACAACACTTAAGACAAACATTACACGTTACCATCACTTACAGGATTAATAAACCAGTTACAGCACGACAAGACAAACCAATTACAGCACGACAAGACAACACTGAAGACAAACATTACACGTTACCATCACTTACAGGATTAATAAACCAGTTACAGCACGACAAGACAACACTGAAGACAAACGTTACACGTTACCATCACTTACAGGATTAATAAACCAGTTACAGCACGATAAGACAAACCAATTACATCAGGACAAGACAAACCAGTTACAGCACGACAAGACAAACCAATTACAGCACGACAAGACAACACTGAAGACGAACATTACACGTTACCATCACTTACAGGATTAATAAACCAGTTACAACACGACAAGACAAGCCAATTACAGGACAACAAGACAACATTGAAGACAAACATTACACGTAACCACAACTTACAGGATTAATAAACCAGTTACAGCACGACAAAACAACACTGAAGACAAACATTACACGTTGCCATCACTTACAGGATTAATAAACCAGTTACAGCACGACAAAACAACACTGAAGACAAACATTACACGTTAACATCACTTACAGGATTAATAAACCAGTTACAGCACGACAAGACAAACCAATTACAGCATGACAAGACAACACTGAAGACAAACATTACACGTTACCATCACTTACAGGATTAATAAACCAGTTACAGCACGATAAGACAAACCAATTACAGCAAGACAAGACAAACCAGTTACAGCACGACAAGACAAACCAATTACAGCACGACAAGACAACACTGAAGACGAACTTTACACGTTACCATCACTTACAGGATTAATAAACCAGTTACAACACGACAAGACAAGCCAATTACAGGACGACAAGACAACATTGAAGACAAACATTACACGTAACCACAACTTACAGGATTAATAAACCAGTTACAGCACGACAAAACAACACTGAAGACAAACATTACACGTTACCATCACTTACAGGATAAATAAACCAGTTACAGCACGACAATACAACACTGAAGACAAACAGTACACGTTACTATCACTTACAGGATTAATAAACCAGTTACAGCACGACAAGACAACACTGAAGGTAAACATTACACGTTACCATCACTTACAGGATTTAGCAAAACGTCATCATAGGGTCCACACAATTTCGAGTCACCCAAAAGTCAAAGAGGAAAGCATAATGACGAACTGTAAAAGAGTCAACCATTAAACACGCAGAGCATTGTTAAATGATAGGATTATGACGTATTTTTGGTAATATTTAAATAGTTAAAGATTGTTAGAAAGTGATCATGACCGAGGATATTTCGAAGTTTGTAAATAACATCCCCGAAGTCATGCTGTGATAGTCCTAGTCGCAGAAATGTTCTAATTTACTTTTATATTTTGAAAGAAGGTCATTGTTACGATTATACATTTCTTAAAGGCTTCGAAATTCATGGTAACGATAGACCCGATGGAGTAGCTTTTTCGTTGTACAAAGGTTAGAGTATTTTAAAGTCCTCAAGTCGAATACATACTCTAGAAAAACGAATAAGTTGAAAGAAAAATACCCTATAAGAATATAAAGCCGAACAAAAAACGTCGTACCTCCTTTTATCTTAGCTCAAAAACAATATAACAGACAAGACAAAAAACGCATGAAATAATCACTGTATTAAAGCGAGGTGATAAAGACATGGTCAGTAACTACAGGGGAATAACTCTAGTAAGTTGTATGGGAAAACTTTTTACAAGTATTTTGAACACCCGGATTAATAAATGGTGTGAGATTAATAATACTGTATCGGACGCACAATTTGGCTTTATGAAAGGCAGATCAACGGTAGATGCAATTTTCGCACTTCATAGTATAATCGAAAAAATTCTAAACAATAAAAAACGGCTTTATTGTGCTTTTATAGACCTTAAAAAAGCGTTTGATTCTATCTATAGAAATGCAATGTGGTTAAAGTTATATAAATTTGGTATTAACGGGAAAATGCTAAGAATAATTCGTTCTATGTATAACACTGTCAAATCATGCATAAAATTCTGCGGTTCTTTCTCGGATTTTTTCGAGATTTCAGTCGGTTTGAAGCAAGGGGAGATAATGTCTCCGATCATGTTTGCACTGTTTATTGAAGATTTAGAGTTATATTTGCAAAATAGAATAGAGAGTGGTTTATCATTAGATGACATTTCTTTAATTTTACTGCTTTTTGCTGATGATATGGTGTTAATAGGTAATACTCCGCAAGATCTGCAAATGAGCTTAAATCGTCTATATGAATATTGTGAAACTTGGGGTCTGGAAGTAAATACTGAAAAAACAAAGGTTATAGTTTTTCGTAAAAGAGGTAGAGTAACCGTTGATGAAAACTTTTCTTTTAACGGAGCATTATTAGAGGTTTCAGATGATTTTAATTATCTTGGAGTTGTATTTAACTACGCAGGGTCGTATACGTTAAATCAACAGGCTATGTGCGGCAAAGCATTAAAAGCTATGAATCTTTTAACTGCAAACATAAGAAAAACTGAACTAAAACCTAAAACATCCCTTCAATTATTTGATGCTTTCGTCTCATCAATACTCAATTACGGCTGTGAAGTCTGGGGTTTCATAAAATCGAAAGAGATAGAGAGAATTCATCTCAAATTTTGTAAACACATTCTAGGAGTAAAACTGACCACGAGTAATGCTGGTGTTTACGGTGAATTGGCGCGTTATCCTTTATTTATCACAAGATATACTAGAATAGTTAGATATTGGTTGAAATTAGTTAAAACAGAAAATATAATTTTATCATCTATTTATAAATCTTCATTATCTGATTGTGAAAGTGGTTTAAACAATTGGTTATCCAATGTAAAATCTCTGCTTAATACGTATGGCTTTATGTATATATGGGATGATCCTTTAAGGGTGAACCATCAACATTTTATATCTAGCTTTAAACAGAGGTTGGTGGATTGTTTTATTCAAAAATGGAACACTGATCTACAAGAAAATAGAGTATTATCAAGTTTGTATAGACATGTTAAAGATAATTTTGGATATGAAAACTATCTGAATATTTTATGTACAAAAAGATTACGAAGTGTTTTTACTAAATTACGTTTATCTTCACATAGCTTAAGAATTGAGACAGGTCGTTATGCAAGACAGAGGATTGAAAGAAATGAAAGAGTTTGTCAAATATGTAATTCAACTGATATTGAAGACGAATTTCACTTTGTTTTAATTTGTACAGCTTATAATGATATTAGAAAGAAATATATCAGAAAATATTACATACAAAGGCCAAATATGTTTAAATTTATAACACTTCTACAATCTTCAAAGAAGAAAGAACTTTTTAATTTAAGTAAATATTTGTCAGAGGCGTTTACTGTCAGATGTTCTATTCCAAATATTATTTCTTAAAATATATTCAAGTACATCCTCACATAAATTGTTATTTTATATATAATTCCTTTTGTTTTTTGATATCCTTGGATTATTGATTAAAATGTGTGATTTATATGATCTATGATTAATTAAGGAGTATTGAAAATTGAACTATAAGTGAGTGTGTAGAAGTATGTGTAACCTGTCATGTGATTATAATTATGTATTACAAATTATGTATGTAATGATGAGAAACTGTAAAAGTTTAAGTCAATAAAGTATCTATCTATCTATCTATTAAACAAATAAAGAAACTGACTAACCAACATTGGGTGTTGCCGTTGCAACAATTATAACCATCATCGCAATAGTAATTGTAATACGCCGTTGAATAGCATACGTCCTTCGCCACAAAACATGGAAACACTGAAAAACAAAAAAATATAAACTTTATAATTCCTAAAACAAAACACGGAAACTCTGAAGATAAATCTTGACAGGCAATGCTTTACGCAAACGTTAAAAAAATGCAGAGAAGAAAATGCATTATCTTGGGAGGTACTGGATTTGACCCCAGGTGTAAATGGCATACAAAACAAATCCAAATAACCAAAAATTGGCATCTTCGGTACAGATATTACTTGAACAGTTGGGTTTTAATGACGTTTGGATTTAAGATGGAAACATTTTTTTCTATATTTCTATTTTTCATTACGAATACTTATAATACAAAATTTTACCACAGACTAACTACTTGGTAAATAATTGGTATCCAAAATATTCCAACCAGTTTTAAAATATACAAAATATTCATTGATAAAGTAGTGGTACATTTGTATTTACATTTCCTTATTACAAGAGTTTGGGTCCTCGAAGTCAAAAAAGTTGAGGGGGTTTGCAAGCGTCTGACCACAGCAGAGGGCCCAATTGACCTCAAAGGTTCGCCTTCCCAGTTAGCGAGATCCCCCTGGGGAATCTTACCCCTAGTGATTTTTATGCATGTTACAGTATATTTTAACGGATTGTTATATGTGTATATCCTTAATACTGTACTCACACCAAGCTCACATTAGAGTAGGCGGTTGACTCTAAACAATGTATAGTGTACTCAGCTATATTATGTGTAACACTAATATGTGAGCTGTATCTGTATTAACCATACAGACTACCTTCCCCGTGTTTTAATCACGGAGGCAGTATAATACTTTAGAAAAGTTATGTTAAAATCTCTTACAAAGTATGTTTACTAAGACAACAGTGTCTACTTTACCAGGAAAACAATATCCTGTATGCAAAACCAAAATTGTAAAATGCATGGAGCTGAAATGGAAAAACACAGCTTGTTCATTTCTGGTTTTCTGAAATTTCTCAGCAATGTAATATTGCTAATGAGACTGATAATGTATATGTACAATTTCATTTTTGACTCACTCTGCATGTACAACTGGTGATTTCAAGGGGAGTTAGATATGTACATCAGATGGTATGATTGTATTTAAGTACGTTGGAAAGTGTTAGCGGTTAGCTTTGTTTTGTTATTATTGTTTTTCAAATAATTAATATTCTTTTTTTAGTTTGCCTATTTTTCAGGTATCTACATATATGTTATATGTCATCATTTTTTGTCTGCATGTTTTATGTTTCTGAATTATTATTAGTGTGTGTGCGCGCGCGCGCGTGTGTGTGTGTGTGTGTGTGATTTTTTTTTCTGTGAGTTATTTTGAAATCTAATGTATGAGCAGGCCTGTGGGCAGAAGCTGAATGGTAGGTGGCTGTGTATACAAGGGTGTGTGAGGCTGGTTGCTGATATCATTCACCCATAGTTTTACTTACCTCCTAATAACAGGATGACTCCAAGGGCTGTATAACAGTGTTTCATCGTTGTCTAATTAGTGTTGAGTGGCAATAACGACTGTTTCAACTGTTGAGTAAAACAAAGGATTTTGACTAAGAGAACCGTATGCAAAGGTATACGGGATAACAGTGTCATATACCCTCTGTCTTCTCGTCCTCTTCATTGATACAAAGACGCTAGGACTTGAGACGTATTGTATGTTTGAGTATATTCCAAAGGAGACCAATACGCAGAATGGTACCCATATGAATTCATAAAAAATAACATCTACAACTCAAAGCTTGTGTACAAAATAACTTGAAGGATTTCAATTAGATTTGAAATACAGTGTTACAGTTTAATTATATGAAGACCTCGGAGGTCTGTGTGGTGGTTGGATAGTGGGGTAGGGCGCTGGTCCATGCGATTGCTAAATATTCAGCTATTGCTCAACCTACAGAAAACCAGAGAATACACAGACTATTGAAGTTAACTACCAAGGGTGGAAAGCATCATATGAATTAAAAGTAATCGTCGAGTTCCCAAGACCAAACCATCAACAATATAAGTCGGACGTTTGCCTGGGACTAGTCCAGTGCATATGCATATTGATCTGGGACTAGTCCAGTGCATATGCACATTGATCTGGGACTAGTCCAGTGCATATGCACATTGATCTGGGACTAGTCCAGTGCATATGCACATTGATCTGGGACTAGTCCAGTGCATATGCACATTGATCTGGGACTAGTCCAGTGCATATGCACATTGATCTGGGACTAGTCCAGTGCATATGCACATTGATCTGGGACTAGTCCAGTGCATATGCACATTGATCTGGGACTAGTCCAGTGCATATGCACATTGATCTGGGACTAGTCCAGTGCATGTGCACATTGATCTGGGACTAGTCCAGTGCATATGCACATTGATCTGGGACTAGTCCAGTGCATATGCACATTGATCTGGGACTAGTCCAGTGCATATGCACATTGATCTGGGACTAGTCCAGTGCATATGCATATTGATCTGGGACTAGTCCAGTGCATATGCACATTGATCTGGGACTAGTCCAGTGCATATGCACATTGATCTGGGACTAGTTCAGTGCATATGCACATTGATCTGGGACTAGTCCAGTGCATATGCACATTGATCTGGGACTAGTTCAGTGCATATGCACATTGATCTGGGACTAGTCCAGTGCATATGCACATTGATCTGGGACTAGTTCAGTGCATATGCACATTGATCTGGGACTAGTCCAGTGCATATGCACATTGATCTGGGAATAGTTCAGTGCACGTGCACATTGATCTGGGAAGTCATTGCTCTTTGTAGTGTTATACTTATAATTATTGTGCGGAGCATAACTCAAAAACTACTAATGGAACTGCAATGAAGATTCAAACAAAGACAGAGAGCATTTATAGGTCCGTGTCTCTATCCGTCCGTCCGTCTGTCTGTCCGTCCGACCGGATATCTTTTTTTTTAATTGGTTTTGTTTCTGTTTGAATGGTGCTTTACGTCAATTTTAGCGCATGTTAGGCAATACATGACGGTCGATTGTTTTTTGGTAAAGGTAGATCACCCCATTTTTCCAGGGTAGAACCAATACTGTATACCTCCCGCCATCTGAAGAAGAAATGTTCAAAAGTTGTCGTGTCGCATTAATACAGCTTGGTGTCCACATCGAGTTTATCTGTCATTGGTAATATTTGTTTGCTAAACATTTACCAGTATATGTTCGCATGTCCTAAACATACACGTTGTGCAATCTCAAAAGCGATTTCGGTAATAACGACTCTTAGGGTAAAGATTATTTTGATTTTAAGCAGTGTTGTTAAATTGTACTATTGTTTTAAATAACATGTTTTTGTAAGTACATGCAAAGATTTAAATACCAAACATATGCAAACAAACTCGTCAAGAATCATCCGTCGTCTCATTTTCTAACCCACACACCTTTCCCAAATCCTCAAATTATTTTATATTGTATTGTGTTTTCTTCCGTCTCACACAATATTGTACGGAAAAATATCTTACGTGTTTACCTGTTTATTGTTGAAAAATAGCGTAATAGAGTAACATGCAGGTGGGAAGAGGTTATCGGGGGAGATTCCCAAATATTTCAGAAGTTTAACATTTCATAAGGCGCCAATATTATTGTGTCAGGTGTTATCTGTCAGGCAAATCTATACTATTAAGTTAAGATTAATTGCACCGTACTTGCAATCCGATAAATACCGAATGCAGGTATTATCCCAAAATATGTTCAGAATGTTTAAGGTTATTGCTATCATCATTCTATCTTACAAGCACACATTTTTGTTCTGATTATGTCTTTTTTTTTTATGAAAAGGTAATGGATAGAGCATCAAACATATTTAATTCTTAAATGTTTATGTTAATATCAGTTTTGGTAAATGTTCAGTTGTCTATTTGTTGTTATTAATGTATAAATTTGTATAATGTTTTAAGCAATCAAGTCCAACTTCATTTGCGTATATTCTTCATATACTTCACCAACATCACTGAGATTATACGCAACCTACACAATTCATAAACATATGCTTACGTTACGCGTAACCACAGTTAACGTGGCGTAAATGATGCCGTTCTGGCCGTCAGGGTCATAAGATACTATGTTAAGCGTAATGACGCGTAACTTAAGAAAACCATTTCATTGGCCGATTAAGTTACGCGAAACATAAGAACAACGTTTCACTGGTTAGTTATGTTATGCCACCTTATGCGTAACTTAAGAGTATGTTACGCGTAGAATAAGAACATTATTCCATTGGTTAGTTATTTTACGCGTAAAATAATTTGGTTACGCGTAATATCTTAAGCGTTATGACCCCAATGGGTAACCATAGACGTCGTTATGCATTATATTTTACGACGCGAAGTTGACAGAGACGTGGTTTTCGTAAGAGTATTGCGTTTATTAAAAGAAGAATACTGACTAAAATAAGCAACGTTTATTTTACATTCCGATAGCAAATTAAATGCCCTAGAACATATAAGAATTGTGCAGTTTTTTATCTAGCCATTTCAAAAATAAAAGGATTTTACATTGTTTTTATTAAAATTCCACGGTAAAAAAGCCGTGAACAAATAGGAAATTATATGAATGTTATTGTACGTCAGTATTTAAATGATATAATTTATATATCAGATGAAAGGCGAACAGTTTGATGTAAAAATAATTGCATGTGACTATACTAACACTCTTATGGTAAAAACGTTGAAAATTGAGTACACCGCTACTTTTATGAAACACTTCAAACATAGCAATATCGTATTATTAAAAACTTCTTTATAGAACAAAATTCAATTTCAAATCGCAAATATCATCATGGATTTATGTGTATCGTAACTCGTCAGATCCCCGCTCCCCCAACCACACTAATATTTGTTAGTCATTGGTGTAAGGTGTCTATAAATTGTTTTTATCATACACTATGTATACAGTAATGCATAGCCGTAGGAACCGGTTGGGGTGCATGCACACCCCAGTAATCGGACATGCTAGAATATGCTTTGCTCCAGCTCCCCATCCCCACCACATATGTTGCCAATTTATGTTTTGACCCAACACAAATATGCTTGTGTCCGGCAGGACATTATTAGTTATTGGGTTTGTTACTGACCCCCTACAGAAATATGTGGGGTCAGTAAGATTTATAGGGGGCGAGGCGATAGCCGAGTCCCCCTATACATCTGAATGACCCCACATATTTCTGTAGGGGGTCAATAACAAACCCAATAACTGATTTATTGCATCGAGCACCTTTTTTACGGCAAACATCGATATTTAACCCATTATAATGGAGTGTCAACGTCATTGAGACGTTCGCGCAATTTGACGTCATGACGTTGACGTCACGACCGGTACAGTTTAAAAACATTATTGAATTTACTTATTATGTTTGTTACTAACGATTTAAAGAACTATTTGCAAATGATTTAAACTCTGAATCAAAATTGTAGTCCATATTGTTTTAGTGACCCTCTATGAAATCTACTGACCCACTATAGAATAATAGAGGGTCACCATGTGACCACTCTAATCCAATGAAATTCCTAGGATTTTGTGCGAGGTGCAATAAAACACTAATCAGTTGACAAAGAAAATGGTTCTCCTTCCCGCATTACCGTAATCGACAAAAAAATAATAATAATAAAAAAATGGCTCCAACATTCGGCAAACAGGAATGTCGATGGCGAAATGAGGATTTTAGTTTAGTGGGGACTTGGCATTTTGTGTAGAGGGACCGTTGGCATGCCTCCCGAGATGGTTTGTCTCATATACTGAAAGGAAAAAGAAACGCAGGGTGCGTATTTCCGCTATATATTGTATGTTTAATTGAATGTTGTTTAACGGCTCATCAACACATTATAGGTTATTTAGAGCCGCCCAGAGAGAGGGGAAGGATACATAGGAATCCGGGAACCTGCTCTACTCTTATTATCGAATAGATTCCTATGGTTCTTTAACGTGCTCGGAGGATAGACCGATACACGGGACCACCCGGTTTACGTTCCCATCCGACGGACGAATATTGTATGTTTAATATGCTACTGCTAATCGAATGGTACAGGGCGACATTAGGCCTGTCATTTTAGAAAAAAGGTTTAAATAGCACTGAACACACCAATGGTTACCCGTTTAAAGTTTCATTATCGTCAGAATGCGCATTTGGTTCAAGCAGGTGAGCAAACGTAGGCTTTAAATGTTGCAATCACTTAACATTAAATACAGTACTGAACTGGCTCAATTTTTCAAAGAGGAACTTCAGCATTTATGAATTTCTTGTTACAACGTGTACTGTGATTAAAACGTCTACAACATCACAGTTGTGTCCTTTCTCTGACTAACTTCACTTTTTTTTTTTACAAAACATCTTGGGATTTTCTTGGAATATATATGGAATTAAGTGTGCAGTATATGCAATATATAGCGAAAATACGCACCATGCGTTTCTTTTTCCTTTCAGTATATGTGGCATTTAACGAAATCTGATGCATTTTCAGAATATTTTAGTCTTTAAATCGAAGGGTGTACTACTACTTCAGCCGGATATCAAGAGATGAGTACGCCTAAACACAAACTGGCATAGCTGTCTTAATACATCCATTGTGCATAAGCAGTGCATATATATGGCAGTGGAACACGCCGTAGACCCATTCCATGACTCATCCATGGAGCTACTACATAAGTATTTGGTGTGACACGGTTGTGGATCGAGCTCACTGCCTCCCGCAGACAGAGAGACGGACGCTCTACCACAAAGTTATCCCAGTTGTTGACTGGCATGTCATACGACTAGGTTAATCGATGAACCAGAACATGACCAGATTCAGGCGTTGACGCGCGTGTCGCAGTATAAATCAAGCCAGAACAAACTTAAATTCTTAAGAAATGTGGGCATATACCAAGGGAAGCTACGTCTCTGCTGCATTTATATTGGACCGATGTGTGAAACACATCCATATATTCCGCCACGTTCCTGTTTAAGAAATTACGGCTAGTCAATCAATTGTTTTGGGATTAAGTTTATCCATTGAGCGTGGATTAATACGGTTCTATAGGTATTTCATGTAAAAGCAATTAGTGGCCGTTCAAATAATTTAGAATAAATGAATTATAGCGCAATATCTGTGGCAAAGCTATTGTTTTTAAATTCAAATTTCTGATTTTATCATATGGAGGGATACACTTTATGTTTTCTACATCATTGAAAAACATCGTGCGCGGCCTATAAGATATTAATTTTTGTGAATCCCAATGAAGAGATATATACTCTGTAAAAAAATTTTGGACCATGGCAGTGTTCGAACCCGTACAATGATCGCTGAACGATGACATTCGACCATAACCCTTATTATCTCAGTTGATAATTCACAATAGATCAACAATCAACAATAATTATCGTTTACAATGAAAGTTTGCGAAAAAATAATAATCTTTTTATTGGTTACTCGAATGTGTCCGTAACTGTTACTTTTTATGGACTTTGCAACATTTTTTACAGACCCTTTTTGTGTTGGCGATATTTTTTAAAAATCAAATCTTGTTTGGAATTTAATGTTTCTGGTACCAAATTAACCGTGTAGGGTAGACCTTGGTTACTAAATTCTGTCCACTAGTTTTATTTTTATATGACTTTATATACCCTGGTCCAAAACTTTTTTTACCGAGTATATGAGTCATAGTATAAATAAGTACTTAAATAAATTAAGGTGTAGGCCCTACATTTAGAAATCAACCAACGTGATGTTGGATGATTGTAAAATAAACCAGATCCGGTTATAGATCCCAAACGTGTTTTTCTCACAGAGTTAAACATATAAAATGATTTGGCAATATTCCTATGAATTAAAATATCTGGTACTGCAACGAAGAACAAATCTAAATTCCAAATGTTTACCACACCCCAAACCCATTAATTGTATTTATATATTTAGATACAGCTTCAAAATTCTATCAATGCCATTCGTATATTCTTTAAAACATTGATAACGTTTGTGTAAAGACGCATGTCAAGTTTCGTTTTTGGTATGCTGAAAGTATTTATGAGGCGCCATACGTGACTATATGTTGTAAGATAAATATATACGTTGTGTGTAAAATATATATATTGAATACAAAAATATATATGATACAGACAAATATATACGTTACTCCGAGATATATATATTGAATACAAAATATATATGATACAAACAAATATATATGTTACTCCGAAATATATATATTCTGTTCAAAAATATATATCATACAAATATATATGTTACTCCTAGAAATATATATTCTGTTTTTAAATATATATTGTAGACGCAAATATATACGTCAGTCTGAATATATGATTTTCCTAATATATATATTGTAGACGCAAACATTTATGTTATACCGAAAAATATATTCGGTTTATAAAAATATATTGTCTGTCTTAATATATTGAAGATGTAAATATTTGAGATGGAAATAAATAGTTTCTCTAAAATAAATATATTGCAGACACAAATATATCAATGAAAGATCGATAAATAAATGGTGCGAACTTCTGGGTGACGGAAACTAAATACATATTTGTTTTCCAAATATATATGCCTTCTGCAAATATATACGTTGGCATAGACTGTGCTGCAAATATATACGTTGGCGTAGACTGCTACACTGTCCCGTTTTTCAAACTCGAGACAAGCCAAATTTAAAGAGCGTATTTCCCAGCGTCCGAGTCATATCCGAGAAGTGTTCCGCATGTTGGAGTTTCTTTACCACGAAAACATAACAAATCCGCAAAAAATGCACGACGAAGAACCATTGATCTTCTTCTTTTTCTTCTTCTTCTTCTTCTTCTTCTTCTTCTTCTTCTTCTTCTTCTTCTTCTTCTTCTTCTAATGTGCCGGGTTCCTCCGGAACATACTCGCACATGTGGTGAACTAAGTACAAGTGGTGAACGGTCCAAGTGCAGTTAAAAACAGGTTAAAAAATCTCTGATTAGAGGTCTACGCAATCCCCGAAGTCGGGCAGAATGGCATCTCTCTGTTGTTTGTCATTTAGACCGGATGCTAAGTCCTGGAGCATGATTATGAGATGGCTTTCACAGGATCTCTTCTTTCTGAAACCATGCTGTCTTTCAGATAGAATATTATTTATTTCTTTTGTTAAGCAACCCGCAATTTCAGGCCTTGGTTCAGACCTCGTAGTGTAATAGCCAGTATCTCGAGTATGCTGATATTGAAATACGCGACTGCGATAATGATCATACTTTGTCTAAAAGTAATTTTGTAATACAAGAAACTGTCGTGACATATCAGATTCGTCGATGCACCATCTTCTTACCAACGTATTGATCACGTAAACCGTATACCCCACCCTCCGTTCCAACACCTCAATAATGTTTATATTATCCGAATGCATCAGGCGCGTGACCTCGGCTGGCGTGGCGCAGTCGGTAGCGCGGCGGATTTGTAACCGGATTTCACGGGTTCAATCCTCTGTGGTGCCACTGAGATTCGTCGGTGTGTTCTTCGGCAAAACACTTTCCCTTAGCCTCGTCCGTCGGATGGAGACCTAAACCGGGCGGTCCTGTGTATCCTCCGAGCACGTTGAAGAACCATAGGAATATATTCGATACTAAGTGTAGGACACGGTTCCCGGATTCCTTTGTATCCTTCTCCTCTCTCTGGGAGCGGCTCTAAATAACATATACTGTGTTGATAAGCCGTTAAACAACATTCATTTCGTCAGAGGGAGGGATATAATGATTCATGTTTCCGACTGAACTGTTTAGCATTGCATTGAATCGTTTCAAGTTCGATTAGATGGTTTAAAAAAACACCCCGGATTATTTCACAAAGCATTCATCTAAAATATATTCATCTTCAATATATTAAGACTGACCATATATTTTTTTATAAAGCGAATATATTTTCCGTATAACATATAAATGTTTGCGTCTACAATATATGAATTAAGGGAAAAAATATTCAGAGTAACGTATATATTTGCGTCTACAATATATATTTAAAAACAGAATATATATTTTTCATAATATATATTTCTAGGAGTCACATATATATTTGTGTGATATATATGTTTGGATAGAATATATATATTTCATAGTAACGTATATATTTGTCTGTATCATATATATTTTGTGTTCAATATATATATTTCGGAGTAACGTATATATTTGTTTGTATCATAAATATTTTGTATTCAGTATATATGTTTCACACGCAACGTATATATTTATCTTACAACATATTGTCACGTATGGCGCCTCATAAGTATTCACCTGTAAAAGTGACGTGTTTTCCCTTTCATATCGGTAAGCAGGTCAATATGTCAATAACCTATTTCTAAGATGAGATAGTACTGAGTCAAGTCTGTACGATAACCTTTTATAAAAAAATAATTCTCCTCACACATGATATTTTTTACAAATTGTGTTTGCTATATTATTCCGTACCCATTACACCAAAAGATAAGAATATAACGATTTTTTTGTTAAAACCTATATAATAAGTAAATATATTCCCTTCAAAGAAAAACATACGTTTACTATCTTATACAAACACTCTTAATGGCGCGGATGACGGTTGGAAGCGAATCAAGTGCGTCAGTAACAAAGACAGACAGACAGACAGACAGACAGATAGACAACAGATAGATAGATAGATAGATAGATAGATAGATAGATAGATAGATAGATAGATAGATAGATAGATAGATAGATAGATAGATAGATAGATAGGTAGGTAGGTAGGTAGGTAGGTAGGTAGGTAGGTAGATAGATAGATAGAGAGATAGATAGATATATAGATAGATAGATAGATAGATAGATAGATAGATAGATAGATAGATAGATAGATAGATAGATAGATAGATAGATAGATAGATAGATAGATAGATAGATAGATAGATAGATAGATAGATAGATAGATAACACTCTTAATGGCGCGGATGACGGTTGGAAGCGAATCAAGTGCGTCAGTAACAAAGACAGACAGACAGACAGACAGACAGATAGACAACAGATAGATAGATAGATAGATAGATAGGTAGGTAGGTAGGTAGGTAGGTAGGTAGGAAGGTAGGTAGATAGATAGATAGATAGATAGATAGATAGATAGATAGATAGATAGATAGATAGATAGATAGATAGATAGATAGATAGATAGATAGATAGATAGATAGATAGATAGATAGATAGATAGATAGATAGATAGATAGATAGATAGATAGATAGATAGATAGATAGATAGATAGATGTCAGGTTACACATATTTCTACACACTCACTTATAGTTCAATTTTCAATACATATACTCCTTAAGTAATCACACATTTGAATCAATAATCCAATATAAAAAACCAAAAGTAATTACATATAAAGGAACAATTTATGTGAGGATGTACTTGAATATGTTTTTAACAAATAATATTTGGAATAAAACATCTCACAGTAAACGCCTATGACAAATATTTACTTAAATTAAAAGGTTCTTTCTTCTTTGAAGATTGTAGAAGTGTTACACATTTAAATATATTTGGCCTTTGTATGTAATATTTTCTGATATATGTCTTTCTAATATCATTATAAGCTGTACAAATTAAAACAAAGTGAAATTCGTCATATTGGACAAACTCTTTCATTTCTTTCTTGCCGAGTCAACTTCGCTTACAGTAGTCTGTCTATCGAGTTCTTCAAATATTGCATCGCCAACATTAAAAGTACATATATACAATGGAACTTTCTTTCTTTGAATTAAGGCCATTCCATGTATGTGACAAAGGGATGTTTTGGGGGAAAATGACTGATAGCCTTTGCGTCCATTGTAAACGCAGACCAGCCTGCGAGTTACAGGCTGATCTGCGTTGACAATGGACGCAAAGGCTATTATAGTCGTGCTTAGCGGGTTTTAAGGGTTGAAGTGCTGTCTCGCTGAGGCGTTTACTGGTGTAATACTTTATAAGTTGTCTACTAATAAATTACTCCTCGGACAATTTTCAGTGCGACTGTAAGAGAATAGTTATCCCGAATATGGATAATGCATCATAATATTGTTTCTTTAAATATAGTCTTTCTCTGCTTAATTTCCAAATATCACAAGTTTCAAACTTATTAAATGTACAATTCAATAAAGGAATTAAATAGTTTAAGACAAAACTATAGTACCTTTGAACAAATATGTAATCGGCATAATTTACGTGATAAGTCCCTATACCGCCATCAACAAGCAAAGTTTACAAGAGATGTATAGGCCTACCAATTATGAACCTACTAACTCTGTCAAAATAAACCGGAATACACAACTAAACATTCAATTGATGATTCCTGTAAATTTTCGGCGAAATCCAACAAGCAGTTTAGGAGGAGTATCGGCGACAACAAATTTAAAGAGAAAATATCAAAGGGCCATAACTCCGTCAAAAATCATCGAACCGGAACACAAACGCGATATGCATACCGATGCTTCCTGAAATTTTTCGGCGAAATCCAACAAGCGGTTTATGGGGAGTAGCGGCGACAACATTTGTGACAGACGGACAGACAGACGGACGGACTGACGGATATAGCAAAAACAATATGTCTCCCCCAGTTTTACTAAGGCCAGCTTTATATACCAACATGGAACATTCTGTAATGAAAATGTCATTGCAAGATATACTTGAGCTGACTGAACTTTAAATGTTGCAGGATTACTTCCTTTATTTCGAAAGACGCCATTTTCATCGAGTATAAAATGGGTTTTCAACTATAAAATGGCGTGAGAAATTAAATTCGAGTCAGTAAAATTGCGCCTATACCATTAGGACGTCCTATTGGTTATATGGTGGAGGGACTATAAACCTTAGAAGAAACAACAACACAAATAAATATCGAGTCAGTTGGCAGCGTAACGTCTCCTGCAAGGTTGTTGAATGGGATGGCTGACTATAGGGTAGTGTTGGAACTTAGGTCGAGATTCACTGGTAATGAGAGAGAGACTCTCAGAGTTTCAGTGTACACTCAGAGTTGCTGAGTCCTCTGAAACCAATGCAGCGTACCGGATCGCAGCCTACGATACGTTAAAGAGATTAGTATAGCAGTCTTCGAATTAACACACTAGCCCGAAACCCGGTGCTAGTAAACTGTCATTCGGGCAAGCGATTTTTTTCTTAATTTATATAGTCGGGCTAAAGGAAAATGTATGGGTTTTCATTGAGAATATAAGAATTCGGGCTAGTGACACAAACAATTTAATTCAAAGACTGGTATAGGGTAGTTCTGGGGCTTTGGTCCAAGCTAATGATAAACAGGGACTCTCAGACTTGCAGTGTATTCTCAGAGTTGCCGAGTCCGGCCTCTTCCCATTACAGCGTACCGGGTCGTAGACTCTTATAAGGGTTTCAGCTGGTGTGTAGTGGTTTCAAACACAGATTTTGATGAGTCTGGTTGATGTTGTATGAGGTTAGTTTCTAACTAGTGGAATGATTTGGTTGTGACGCACGTTTGAAAAGGGTTAAAAGTTGGAGTTAATACTTGATTATGTAATGATTCATGTGTGACCAAATAACAATCATTGAACTTTATTTTGTTTAGAACCAATCATGAAGCAAGAGGTTTGAGGAGACTTGTTATACTAGTATATAAATGTAATTAGCACAGTCTCAAACAATCTGTTTCAAACAGTACTGTAACAGCATGGATATAGATATACTGGTATATAATTGTATATACTAAGCAAAGACGGTACACGTTACAGTTCTGTAACATTCTACACATCTCAGTATGTAAACAATAATTTAGAAATTACTAGAATCAGCTATTTATACATGTGCTATTAACAGAAACAATCAATAAACATGTACACTTATATAGCATTATATACATGAGGGTAACAATATATAATTATAAAAGCAGAACTCTATAGACGCAATACAAACGGCTTTTACCCAGCCAACCCAAAACCCAAAACGTGAACGTGAGAGTTACCAACTCGTACTTCATTTTACGCATATTCAATCTCGGTATTAAGTGCCCGTGAATAAACTTATACTTTTAATCGGCACATATACGTTATTAAATGACCTGAACACCTGGATAAGGGTTGAATACGCGATTTTGTAGTATAATATTGCCATTATTTGGCGGGTTAGTGCCTTTAACAGTGGGTACACTTTTAACAATAGATATAATACCTTTAATTTTAAGAAAAGTATGTGTTTTGAACACCCAAAATTGCTAAACGATTTTAGAAATCATTTTAATTTGTAATTATGTGTCAGATGAAACAACCTGCGATTGCGAAAATGACCTACCCTGACTCCTGGGGTATACGCTATCAGATATACACGAGTAAAGTTTCCTTCTTAATCCTGTCCACGCGTTTACAATTATCAAATACTGTTCGGTATTAGTATTATTTCATGTAAATGGTAACAGCTGTCAGTAACATAGTATTTAAGTCATATAATACACTTTTAACTGTCATTAATAAATTAATACATTTACTACTAAGTTTAACAGTTTCTTCGGAACTGCTTCGTCGTAATACGAAATCGTCGACGCAATTCCGATTTTTCGTTACGCGAGGGTCTGCATGGGGAGAGGTGGGTGATCGGTCATGTTCTAATATTTATAGTAAATGCCATTATTCTATATTCGGTTAAAACATAATGATTTGGTTGTAAAAAAAGCACGAAATGTTGAAATCATTATTTATTTTCACTTTTCTGCTTACAAGTTCTTGATTTATTGAAGTACATTATTCGCTGATCTTTACATTTGGTAATATACTTTGTGCATTCCTTTGCCCGCGCCAATTCTATCTCTGATGAAAGCATTCTGGTGTAAAACTTCACCCGTCATTTCATCACCTCTAAAGTGGCTGTCCTATTTATTATCGTACATGTATGTGTTAACGTCAATTCTCATTTATTTAATATCTCTAATCTGTATCAATATCACCGTTATTCGTGAACCGCTACACCACATGCAGAACCGCCTCTATTGAGGGACAAGGAAGTTAGTGTTGGGGTTGTTTACTCGCTCGCTAGGCCTGTTAATCATGCACGTACGATACATTTCGTAATCACGTGAATTCTAAATTTTAAGGAGGTCGATTTAAATTAAAAACAAGCGGATTTTGTGTTAACTGTTTCAATTAGACAACATTTTGTTGACAGGACCTTCATTGATGAACTTCCTGCGTACTTAACAACACGGTAACAACACATTTCGAACGTCGGTTAAGAATATTCTGACTAATGAGTTTTGGTTTAAACTTCTTATTATCTTATTTTCCATGATATAATATATATTTGATGATGTTTCCCGAAAGAGTTAAATTCCAAAAAGCAATTCTTATGTTTAAAACATTTAATGATCAGGCTTATCTTAAAACATTAAACATTTAATGATTCGCTTATCTTAAAAATACGTTTACTCTTACTTCAAATGTACATATGCGAAATTTAAGATCATCCTCAAATCTACAACTATTTTTCCCCCAGACCGAATAGTGAGTTTTTTTAGAAAATCGTTTGCCTATTCAGGCTCTAAAGTGTGGAACTCACTTCCTCACCATAATTATACAAAATGCCCAATCTGTTAATAATTTCAAAACATTGTATTTACAGTGGATTAACCAAACAATATAAAAATGACTAAGTCTTGTAACTCAGTTTTGGACATATTTCCGCATGAATGACATGTATGCATGAATATACTACAATTCATTTTAAATGTATATCACATATCTTTGTAAATATTGTATAATATATATTGCTGAGGGCCTCATAGAAGATTGACTAGTTTCAAATGAGTTCTCTCGTTAAATAAAGTCTTTATTATTGTTATTATTATATGCACATGAAGAAAAATATAAAAAAAGGAAAATAATGAAAACAAACGCGTATATAGTCTGTAACAGTTTTAACCCTGCGCCTAAGCAAACTTTTGTTCCGAACATTTATTCCGAACGAGGTTCTAGAACTTCAAAGAACAATTTACGAACATATTAACATAACTGTTTTAATGCTGAACATTTATAATTATCCAAGCAAGTTGTTCCGAGCATAGCAATACAACTGTTTTAACTTTAGGTCAAGCAAGTCTTTGATCTGTGCATATCAATACAACTGTTTTATCTTTGAGCTTTCAGATACTAAGAAACTGTTTCGCCGAATGGTTAACGACGTTGCGTTGTAAACCTTCGCCTCTCACCGCTGCGTGTTCGAATCCCACTAGGAACTCGACTTGTAAATGAGAACGTGTCGATTCTACCCAGGAATAGTGGGTGGTTTGCCTCCACCACAGAAAATCGACCGTCATATATAACCTAACATGTGTTGAAAATGACGTAAAACACCATACAAACTGTTTTCGTGTACTAGTAGACTAATGTGTACCGTGTACCAATCTACTTGTTCCTTATTAGGATGACCTGCAAAATAATATTTAAAGCAATTACCGAGGCAGGGTTATTTGAGTAAAATAAATGCGCAACTATAGCTTTGAAATTCGCCAAAAGGAAGATTAGATGTAGATGTACATGCCTTCGAAGTACGAATGTATTATAAAGGTCAAGACTTTATTGATTAATGTTTAGAATATTTCAATGAAACATGGCATAAACAGGTATATTCCATCTCTTAACGCAATAGAACTTATTGCTAAACTATGTTAATAAGCAAAACAGTGGTGGTGGTGGCATGTCTGACATGAATTATCGCCGTTCCAATATACGTGTATTTAACTGAACGTCAACGCCTATTCAAATCATTTTAAATCGTATACACAGGGAACATGTTGTGACATGTGCCACATATGTGTTACTTTCTTATTATCTGCATGTTTCTTTCATTTATAAATCATGTTATTTAAATATGTGCCACATATGTAAATGATACATATGTGTCACATATGTACCACATATATTTTTCATGTTAAAGTAATACACCTGTGCCACATATGAAATGTATACATATGTATTTCATATGAAACTTTTATGCATAAAATACAGTATTTATAAAAAGAAATTGCAGAATGTTGTAAAAATTGTTTTAACAACCTGTTTAAGTTTTAATTTTATTTAGTAAAAAATATTTTCATATGTATTACATCTGTGTTACTTTCATATGAAATACATATGTAGAATACATATGTGGCTCATATGTAAAACATGAATTTCATGCCTAGATATTTTTCCTTTGATATATAAATGAAAAACATGAATTCTACGTGTACTGTATCCTTATCTACCTTAATTATGTCGAAACATACACATGCAATGTTTATTGATTTTGTGCAAACTGGTGACTAATATAGTACACCATTGTTTATTTATACAGATATCAGATATATACGCACTGTGAAATGTAAAATTGTAAAACGTATCGTGTTACCGTAGATTAATAGATAGTCTCGACTTAATAATGAACGGCGCTGGTATTAAAAGAAGAATTAGTAGTGCAAATAATTGAAATTCTGAGGTAACTGATTGGTCATGTGGGTAAACACGTATGTTGATAACTGGATTAATAGAAAATAGGGAAGGGTTTAATCTAATTTTGGTAGAACTTGTTACCCAACCCATTTGTTGTTATGATATATGTTTATATTTGCTCTGTATGTAAAATATTGGCAATAAAATATGTTTAAATCGAATAGAAAATTAAGACGCAAATAAGAAATTACGTTCAGGTATTAAGTCATTGCTTTTATAGTGACGTAATTAATATAATGTTAAGTGCAATATTATGTGACTGTCTACGTAATTAATATAATGTTAAGTGCAATATTACTATAATATAAATAGGTCCTTATGTGACTGTCTACGTAATTAATATAATGTTAAGTGCAATATTACTATAATATAAATAGGTCCTTATGTGACTGTCTACGTAATTAATATAATGTTAAGTGCAATATTACTATAATATAAATAGGTCCTTATGTGACTATCTACGTAATTAATATAATGTTAAGTGCAATATTACTATAATATAAATAGGTCCTTATGTTACTATCTAAATAATATAGTAAGACTTTTCCTTTCAAAACAAAACTAAATTGTCGAATTTTGAGCTATTACGGAAATCGACGAGACAATTCCGATGTACTCCGAGCTGAACGGAAAAGACCGAACAATGCCTTCGTTTGCAAATTTATTACACTAGTGTAATGCCATATATAATTGACTTTACTACACACCACACCGCGAAAAAATGTGATAAATGAAGAGAGTGTAGACTTCGCTTAATGTGTACTAGAAACATATATCTAAACGAAAAGGTTTAGGTCAGTACACTGTGGCCTCTGTAAGCATCACCTCTATTTGGAGCGGCTCTAAATAATCTAAATATGTGTTGGTGAGCCGTTAAATAAAAAGTTAATCAATTATATAGAAAAACTATGGGAATCCCGGATGTGTCTCTATATATCCCTACTCCTGTCTAAATCAGTCAATTCTGTTGATCAATAGTTTGAGTTTAAAGTGAAAATAAATCATAAATGTATTTTTTTAATTAGAATCAAATTTAATCTTAATATTCATTCAACAAAGGGAGGTAATTTAAAAAATAATTTTAAATTAATATTGTTATTTAGGTTTAAATATAGAAACATCACAACATAGTTGTATATTAAAAACAACAGGCCCAAGAGGGCCTATGTCGTTCTACTGGATACCCCCGGGGCGGGGCCCAAATTTGACTCCAGGCTCACCATTTGAACAAACTTGGTAGAGGATCCAAAGCTGATATTAAATAAAATTAAATCTTTATCTCTTGTAGCTTCAGAGAAGATTTTTGATGTTCTTCCCTATAAGTCTATGTAAAACTGATCCAACAAAGGCATAAAAAAATAAAAAAAAATGAAAAAAAAAGATTATTCAATTGTTCATTTTTAATTTTGTTTCAACCATTCTCATGTAAAGTAAGTTCAAATTACAGTAATTATAAATGCATTAACAATTGCTATGTTTTTGTTAAAAAATTACAGAGTCCTTTTTCATTCACTTTTCGTTTGAGAAGTTAACATTGTCAAAATCTATCAACGACAGCTAGGAAAAGTTCAAATTGCTGACAAAGTAATCGTTCTTGACTTTTTTTGAAAAATGTCAGCTATTATTTTATGCCCCCAATCGTTTGTCTTTAAATCTATCTCTCTGTACAACCTGCACCTCTGATTTAGATGTATAAAATGATGAAGAAAAAAATGTGTTTATGGTCTTCTCGGCAAATATTGTGAGCTAATTTTTGTTTTTTATACGGTTTATTAATTATACTGAATTTAATATTTATTTTATTTTTTAAATGTTTAAAGCTTATTTCTGAGGGAAGATTCGATGTAAAGATATATTCAGTGCCAACTGATGTGTGGGAAATTGGTCACGAAGACCATGCCAGGCAGATTGACGAGAACTCTTGCAGTATATACGTCCTGAAGGTATATATATTTGTATATCCCTTTCAAAAAAAGTTTAAGGGTGTAATCTGGAATCACTTTGATGGCACTTTGATCGGTCGATCTGTTTTACAAATCTTGTCCGCACCATTACTCCATAACCACCTGATAAATTTTCACTAAACTTTGAAGTTTATTGTAGACATGTTGATACTTTTAAGGAGCCCTTTCAATATTTTGCAAAAAAAAAGTATTGTCAATAACCCCTTGGTGGATTTTTTGTGAGAAGTTGTCCGTCGGCCGGCCGTCCGGATATTGTTCAGATTTGGTATGTACACAAAAGTGTCAAACTTGGAGCATAGTTGTATATTAGGTAGTACAACTAAATACCACCACTCAGTTCAGCAAATAACATTGACCTTCAGTTTTATGGGTCTTTTAATTTGTCACTTTCACCGTAAAGCTTTTAACTGATTTTCTCAGGAACTGTATGCACTTCATCAACAAAACTTGGAACATAATTGTATATAAGGTAGTATAACTCACTCACATTAGCAATTCACATTGACCTTCAAGTTTATGGGCCAACAACTTTGTTCATGTTTATTTTATACAGTACATGTTCTGCACACTATATATACTTTATAGAAGCATGTTCATGGTTTAATTCTTAAGATTTTTTTATTTGTGCTACTAAGGACTTTTTCATTGATTAAAACCTTATTATATTTTTAATTGCTGTAGACGAGACATTTAATTCATATAAGCGGAATTCTTGTTATTTTATATGGCCATCACCAAAGAGACAAAAGAGGCGTGTAAGGGTTACATCTGAAGTAAAAGTAAAGGTAAGCATTAAGATATAAGGTTTTAAAAAAGTTAGTGTGAAATACTGACAGAGTTATAGCTCTCTGTCTATCCATCTCAAAATATTCCTTTCTTCTCCCACAGTTTTCATATGATTATTTGGAAGTTTGGAAGGATGCTTACCTATGAGTACACCCATGCATACATAAATGATCTTCCCTCTCAGATAAACTCTCGGGTCCGGTTATTTGCAGATGACACTGCCATATACCTTGCAATCACTCAAGAAAAACAATCACAAACACTACAGACAGACTTATGCACTCTTGAACATTGGGAAAAACAGTGGGACATGGAGTTTAACCCGTCAAAATGTCAAGTTATACACATCACAAGGTTAAAGAAACACATCGACACAACCTATTACTTACATAACACTAAACTTGAGTCTACCTCCTCTGCAAAATACTTAGGCCTCACTATTGCAGAGGACTTACAATGGAACACACACATCAACAACATCACCAAAAAAGCAAATCAAACATTAGGGTTCTTAAGGAGAAACATCAAGGTTCATTCTGAAGATCTAAAGTCCATGGCCTATAAAACTCTTGTCCGCCCTCAGCTGGAGTACTGCTCAAGTATCTGGTCACCTCATACTGAGACTGCCATAAACCAGATCGAGGCCGTACAGCGCCGGGCAGCACGCTGGGCAAAACACGACTACAGACGGACCAGTAGTGTCACTGAGATGCTCCAGTCCCTTCAGTGGAGAAGACTAGACCAAAGACGTATCGACAGTCGACTCTCACTTTGTTACAAGATCACAAATGACCTGGTAGCTATCCCTCTAGAAGACTACATGACACTGACGAACAGACAATCCCGACATTCACACTCGCTTGCTTTCAAATTAATTGACGCAACCGCTGACTACTACAAATTCTCCTTTTTCCCCAGAACAGTCTTCCACTGGAATTCATTAGCTCCTGACATCCCTATATTACCCAATATAGAACAGTTCAATTCTGCAGTCAGCAGAATTGAACATATCTCACCATAAATTCAATGTTTGTTTTTATTTTTAAACCTAACATCCAAAAACTTCAATGTTTTTCTTAAATTTCTTTTATATATATTTTTAAAATACTAACAGTCTTTGTCGGTATGACGACGCATGCCTAGGTCCCCAGCAGGGGTTTGGCATTAAAGGAAGATAGATAGATAGTTGCAGTACACCCAAGGATGACATATTTACATCGATATAACACAAAGTACGATATTTTTGGAGTAATGCATCAAAAAACGTCATGCATGGTGACAATATATATCTATTAAAGGTTAAATATTGACAATAAAGTGTAATAAAGAGGAAAAATTATTACCTGAAAAGCAGACGATGCAAACTTTTGTTGTGATTAGGGCGGTGATTATCGGGGTTTTTACACATTTATAACATTATAAAACGTATTCGGTGTATCAGTACAGAGATATGATAGTGTTGGGTTCTTACAACTCGTAGAACAATGATGAAAATAAACCCGTGTTCATAAACAAAAATAGTTTCTTACACTCGGTGTGTCCCTGTTTTCTTCAACATTTTCATATACAATTATTTTATGTCTGTGATACTGTATATGTTTACCCTTCTTCAAATTTTACATTATAATGTTTTGTGTGTCGAAATACACAGTAATAAAATATGTATGTATTTTGGATGTTCTAAACAGAGCAAACAGGACGAGGAAGTCATCATAATGAGTGACGAAATGGGATTGGAGATACCAATTGATGAGGTAATTTAAATTCACAATTAGTTTCTGCTTCGTAATAAAGCAAGGGTTTTAATTTACCATAACACTCAATCGTATGTTTTCTTAAGCATACAGGCAGGAACAAATTGTAAAAGTTTTCAAATACTATTCTAACCTGTTTTATTAGCTAAAATGAAAAAAACTTACAAATATGTCAAAAAGGCAGTCTTTTGATTAAAACGGCCAATATTACCTGGTAATATGTCCTGTTAGGACTATCTTAGCATCGCATCTTAGGTCGATGGTAAGATGCGATGGTAAGATTCGATGGTCGATGGTAAGATGCGATGGTAAGATTCGATGGTCGATGGTAAGATGCGATGGTAAGATTCGATGGTCGATGGTAAGATGCGATGGTAAGATTCGATGGTCGATGGTAAGATGCGATGGTAAGATTCGATGGTTGATGGTAAGATTCGATGGTAAGATTCGATGGTCGATGGTAAGATTCGATGGTCGATGGTAAGATTCGATGGTAAGATTCGATGGTCGATAGTAAGATGGCCAGAAACAATAATAATAGATGAATTGTAGTAATCTTTCATTTGCACAGAAAATTAATGTTAAAATTAACAATGACGTATTGTCATTCAAATTTTACTTGATCCGTACACATTTGTCTGACAGATGAGTTAATTTCCTAATTAAATAATAAATAGCATTACTAATCTAGTCGGTATATAATAGCAGTACTTATCTAGTCGGTATATAATAGCAGTACTAATTTAGTCGGTATATAATAGCAGTACTAATCTAGTCGGTATATAATAGCAGTACTAATCTAGTCGGTATATAATAGCAGTACTAATCTAGTCGGTATATAATAGCAGTACTAATCTAGTCGGTATATAATAGCAGTACTAATCTAGTCGGTATATAATAGCAGTACTAATTTAGTCGGTATATAATAGCAGTAATAATCTAGTCGGTATATAATAGCAGTACTAATCTAGTCGGTATATAATAGCAGTACTAATCTAGTCGGTATATAATATTTAGCTAAAGGTATATAACATCGAAGTAAATTTTGTAAATAAAATAAGACAAAATTCCTCTGATGAAAGATTTATGGTATGCTTTGCATTCACACATATTAACTTGATGCTATATATTTTTTTATTAATACAGGGTCCGCCTGAAGAGGATTTCCTTGTTGACACCAAAGTACTGAATGCCTACGTAAGTTTAACATACATTTAGCTATTTTAAAATAATTCTAAATCATAAACTTTAACAAAGATGTTCCACAGACATTAAGATTCTGTTTAAATAGATGTATATCAATGTGAACTAGATTCATAAGTCATTTTGGGTCTAAAACTAGGTCACTAGGTCAAATCAAAGAAACAAAGCTAGTGCAATCGATATGGCCTTTTGTCAAAATATGTATATCAATAATATCTATAATATCATTTAGTGAGTATAACCATGCATACACTTTGCTCAATGAACCCTTCTGGTCACAGCTGGCTTATTTATGTTAAATTTGCCATCTTTTTAAAAAATTTACCATAAACAAACAATTAAATATTTTTCAGGTGGAATCGGCTAATAACAGAGTGTTGGACATAATATGTGGCAAAAAAGATAAGTAGGTGTATTTTGTATGATCAACATATGTATTTGTTATACTGAAGCTACATATTCTAATTCAACAGCAGTTGGACTAGATACTAAAAGCGTTTGGAGTCGATCCTCGGTTTGAACATGACAATTGTTAACTTTGGATGCCACTTAACTTTCATTGCTTCGTTCATCATATTAGAATGTTACTAAAAAATTTGGAACTGCATACCCTGGACCCCCAAAATAAAATACATGATGTTACACCCTGACAATGTAATATGTAATATTAAATACTTGAATTTCTCAATTGAAATAAAATTGGTATGTTCAATGATATTATCAAATTGTTAAGTTAGTACAAAATTCTATTGTTCATGTAAAATAAATGCTAATATGGACAGAGTTCAGCTCTTTGTCTTATGAATACCATGGATAAATAAAAAAATGACTGATCATACTGTTCAAAACTATTTCAACATTTGTATGTATAAAGAAAAAACCCATGGATGCAGAGGACCAACATGTTCAAGGCAGGGACCCGAACAGAAATTGGGAAATATGGCTTTGGTTTTGCTGTTTTCAGTCAGCAGGTAATACTTCTCCACCAAGATTTTATTTATCAAAATTTAGTTTACCTAAATGTCTGACATTTACATATTATTTATGTTCCTATTTTTTCTGTAGTATTCATATTATATACAGTGTTCAGTCTTGTGCCATTGTTCCTATAAAAACACTAATGCACTGACGACGCTTACCTGGGCCGAACGGGTGCAAAACTAAACATACCCGTGTTCAAATTATTGTGATTATTTCCGTAAGCTAAGCTTATTCATGTCTTTTAATTCGTTCAATTAAAGTTGGATAATCACGGAGTATTTTTTGTCATATCTATAAATAAATGCAAAGGTTTGACGATCATCGATCGTCTTTTCGGTTAAAAAGCTCTTGAGCTTATGTTTGTTGTTCTTTATCAGCCTTCTCAAAATAAGACTTTTGTATCTTGTATGAAATAGTCATGAATCAAATATCAAATGTATTAGTCTACAAACCAATGAAAAAGAAAACTTAACATTGCACTGTTGATAATTAAAATTTTATTTATTATTGTTTATTTACACTGTCTACATATAGAGGTTTGGAATGGATTACCACAGCAGTAGTACAATGTACATGCATAGTGAAAAAAATGTAAAATATATCATGCATGTAAGCATACTGTTCTAACATTTATATGTAGCATATGGCTGTAATGCTGTTTCAGGTATTTTCTTAGTGTGGCAATTATTTAATTTTATGTTTAAGAGTTATGTTATTAATATACTATACATAATTTCAGGCAGTTTTGATATTGGAAGAACGAATCAAGAGGAAGTTTTACACAGATAAAACTGGGTAAAAAATTGATAATGTTTAATCATAAATTTAATCTGTCCTACTCAACCCGGCATCAACCTCTACTTTGGAAGCAAACAGCCAAAATGCGGTAGTAGCTGACTGTTTTATTCAGTCTGTTCCTGAGAAGTGGTGAAAACTACACCTCGTGCTTCGTAGAACTGAATTAAGCATTATTGTACTTTAAAGCGACTCTGTTAATTTGATTTAACTCTGCATTATTGCTAAAGACCTCAGACAAATGTTTTTCAGAACTGAATAACCCATATTAAATATTTGAACTTAGAACATTGTTTAAAGGTTGTCTTTAACAACTATGTCACTTTACCTCTGCTCATCATTCTTGTTTGATCTACCTCTTTCTCTCTCCCCATCTCTCTCTTTCTCTCTCTCTCTCTCTTTCTCTCTCTCTCTCTGTGCGCGCTCGCTCGTGATAGTAAATGTATCATGTTTGTTATTATTGTTTGAGCTTATGAGGTTATGTACATTGCTTATTCATATAAACCCCATTCAATCTAATCAATCCATGATCCAGTGAACATAAAATTTGAGGTCCCTATCCACTGGGTGTCTGTCTAAATGCTGTGTTCAGAAATTGTGTTAAGTATCATGCCCCAAAAAATTAGTTCCTTGTTCCAACTTCGAATTCATCATTTTCTCTGTATTTTTTCTTCCAAATAATATTAAAAATGGTTCCAACTTCTGTGATTGTAGAAATATGGTGAATATAGGAACGACCCGAGTTAAACCAGTCAATTTCAAGTGAAAACAAAAAATCTTACTTAGGATTTTATAGACTTGAATACCCATGTCAAGCTGTTTTTAGCTTGAATTTTCAAAGAATAGTGAGAGTTATTGCGGCCATCCTTTCGTCGGCATCGAACTTTTGGTTAAAGTTTTGCAAGCAACTTTTCTCAGAAACTATTTAAGCTGCTGCTTTGAAACTTTTCACACTGGTTCGGCATCATAAGTTGACTCTGTATGTCAAGTTCCATAAGTCTTGACTCAATTGTTTGCAGAATTATGTCCCCTTTTGGACATATATTTGTTGGTTAAAGTTTTGCATGAAGGACCCTTTTCTCATAATCTATTCATGCTACTGCTTTGAAACATTACACACTTGTTCGTCATCATAAGTTGACCCTGTATGGCAAGTTCCATAACTCTTGACTCTATTTTAGCAGAATTATGCCTATTTTGAACTTGTTTGTGTTAAAGTTTTGCATGGAGGACATTTTCTCAAAAACAACACATGCTACTGCTTTGACACATCAAACATTTGTGTTTGGGGTCATAAGTTGAGCCTGTATGAAAAAATCAACTCTTTACTCAACATTTTACCAAATTATGTCCCCTTTTGGATTTGTTAGCTCTACTGTTGGCCAGCAGAACTTACGCGATGATTTTACAAAATCTTATATCTGCAGACTAAATCCCATAATTGATATCATAACTATTCAAAATATGACTAATTTGCATGTGTCAATGACTCCAATAGTCGACCATGCTGTCATCCGACAGCTACCATGCTGTCATCCGACAGCTCTTGTTTTAGGGTATTGCCCATTGCTTTAAGTTCAATGTATTAACATGTATTTATAATTGCAGGCAAGAAAAAGAAAGAAAAATGGACATTGTGGCAACATCATAAATAAATTGGATATACAGTCAAACTTCGATGACTCGAACTCGCCGGGACCCGCAAAATTTGTTCTAGTGATCGACAGTTCAAGTCAACTGAAGTTCCCATATTGGGGAACTTTGTAATGTCATTGATGGACATTTAAGTATCAATAATGGCATTGTATGTTGTCTAGAATGTTTTTTGGTCAAGTTTTCTTTTGGTTTCTGCCTACCGAGACCGACGTAACTGACTTGAATTAGTTAGAATGAGGGCATCGATTCTGTATTAAATTTATGCAAAATTTACCTCGTTATATTCGGACAGACTTAGCATTGAATGCTCTAGGCGTTATGTCAATTGAATCTTAAACTGACTATAACAAATTGCAGTTTTCTCACAAGTATGTATCAAAACAAATATTTGTCAATAGATTGATAAGATATTTGAATGATGATAAACAAAACTCATGGTTTTATTCCCGATATATACAAATTACTTCTATCTGCATAATTTTGTTGACAGCTCAGTCTTTCCTACAAAATGTACATGGAAGAGGGTTCTAAAAAATAAAATATATGCATTAGAATCTATTAATTGTCAGCATAGACTTGCCTCAATGATGACAGAAGATCAGATGTTAAATATTTTTAATATACATGCTCCGTGTCGAATATGGCGATTAAGTAGAAAAATACCGGGATTAAGACTACAATGTCAAACAGCGGTACCTGTACTGGGTCAATTATTGTCATTGAGCCGCCCGGAAAAATGCCCAAAATGCAACAGAATAATATATGATAAAATTACAAATATTGATAATGTATGTACTGAAAACAATGCCCTAAGAAATACACTATGGACAGCCATCTTAGACTATGCTGGCATTGATACATATTGTAAGTTCATATCGAAAGGCCATATTGAACAACTTTTTGACTTATTTGCTGGCCTAGGTCATTACTATTATACTGATAACAGTGATCATTTGTTTATAATAATCATAAATATTATTCACAAAATGTTTTTGTAAAAAAAAAAATGGGTAAAATAATGTTGTTTATTAACTAGCCTGATATAGCCAGAAGTTATTTCATTTCCCTATGAACTCTTGTATTTCGTTTCGGCAAGGCTTCTATCGCAGGGAAACAGGCTCGTTGTAAATATATCTCCCAATGGTTGTCATTTACTGAGTTAAACGTCACACCGGTTGGTGAGTTTGTCATTATAGATAATTACCTATAAATCGCTTTTAACATGTTTAAGAATTACTATTATCAAATAACGTCCCTTGTTAGAAGTGTCGAACACCCATGTAATATTTTGTGTTATGACACTACTATTATGACACACGTGTAATACAAACCTGAAACGATTTTGATTGGTTGGGGTAAACCTGTAACAATACGCAAGTTTATTAACTGGAACTATTTTATTTACTATAAATTCAACCAGATCCGAGTCATAAAACTTTTATTCGTGACAGCTTATAAAATAATGCACGTTATACAAACAGTGTTGTTGGTTCTTTAAAAAGTTGGCGTTAACTGCTATTTTGTAAAGAGGTAAAGCACGAACTCTTTTATACTCAACGTTATGTGTGAGACGCGATGTTACGACGTCATATATTGTATGACGTTGTGACGCTCATAGTGTGTCTGACGTCGTGGCGGTTTTATTTCCATCTGAATTATTTTTTACTAATTTGATTGCAATGTTATGTGATAAAAAGGATCTTAAACTCGCTCCCATTCCATATAAGATTTATGAAACTCATAATGAATTATTTTTAATTTTAACTCGCCAGAAGGCTCGTTAAAATTAAAATAATTCATAACTCGTTTCATATGGGAACTCGTTTAAGATCCTCTATTTATTTCTGATAATAACGTTGTATTATATAAAATACACAATGGTTAGTTATTTGTTTAGTGCTTTATGATATTTTGATACAGCCGGGTATTATTACTATTGTGTTCAAGCACGCAGAAATGAGTGTGTCCATAAGTATGCTTAAATATCATTGATCTACGCATTATGTAAATATGTTGATTTATGCTTTTAAATTTATATATCTGCTTTCTGAAATTATCAGCTGTACTTGTGTTCTGTATGAATCATTGTTTATTATACATGCTCTCCTATAATTGGAGGAAATAAAGATTATTATTATTATTTTACCATAGCTTAATGTGAATGACTGTTGTAAACATCATGATTTAGTGTGCGTTTTGAAGCTAGTTACGTTACCATTGTGGTGGTAAGTTTTATTTACATATAGCTGAAAAAAAAATCAATTAAATTCATGACATTGTTATAATGTTGCTTTCTCATTCTCGCACTGAATTACAAACAGAAAATGTATAATTGTCTCTCAACTGGAATTCATTAATTAAGAAATGAAACCTTAATTATTTTGTTCACTTATTTATGACAAAGTTGAAGACCGTCGAAAAAGAATGTTAGAAAAGTTATATATTGAGGGGAAAAAAGACCCAGTCTATAGGTTGGTTTGAACCCTACCTGTGGTAGTTATATCAGGTAAAATCATATGCTGTCCCTTTAATTAGAGTTTAAAGTTAAATAAGAATCGACTGTTATGTTTTCAATGATATTTACAACAAAACGTCTTGAAATAATTAAATATTGAGAAAAAATGACCCAGTCTATTGGTTTGTGAGAAACCTACCTGTGGTAGTTATGTCAGTTAAAATCATTGTTTGTCACTTTAATAAAAGTTTAAAGTTAATTAAGAATCAGCCGTTATATTTTTAATCATATTTATGCAAATGAATGTCAGAAAATTAAATATTGAGGAAAAAATGACCCAGTCTATACGTTTATTTGAAACCTACCTGTGGTAGTTATATCAGGTAAAATCATATGCTGTCCCTTTAATTAGAGTTTAAAGTTAAATAAGAATCGGCTGTTATGTTTTCAATGATATTTACAACAAAAATCTTGAAATAATTAAATATTGAGGGCAAAACACCTAAAATATAGGTTTGTTTGACACCTAAATGTGGTAGTTATGTAAAGTAAAAATTGTGAGTGTCCCTTTAATTGGACTTTAAAGTTCAATTAAAGTTCAATAGGAATTTGCTGTTATGTTTTCAATGATACTTACAACAAAATTTATTGAAATAATTAAATATTGTGATAACTCTATTTTGGTCACAAGCACTTGTGTTGGGTCAAAACATAAACTGGCACGACATGTGGTTGGAAGTGGGGGAAAACACACACCAGGCCCACCCGTCAGATTATTTAGGTGTGCCTGCCCTACCTCTCCCCACTCCGTTCCTACGGCTATGCATTTCTATGTGCATAGTATGATCGAAACAATTTCTAGACAATTTACATCAATAAGTAACAAGCAAGGTTTTACGCAAGCGTACAATAGCTGCCGAGATACAATTACCTTGTAATACGATGTGCTAGAAGCACACATCACCACAGAAAAACAATTGTTAACGTGTGCGTTAAAGTGTACATTACAACACATATAAACTGTTCACTGTTACCATGTGTAATTCTAAGATTGCGTTATTAAAGTGAAAAATGTAAAGGAATAATATAAACCAATGAAAATTTAAAAAAAAGGGGGGAAAAAAGGGAAATCAGCAGGCTTGAACCCTACCTTCCTGGGCACTAACACGGCGCCAAGACATACTGCACTATTGAGAATTCTGAATCTTTCGTCGCTAATCACCAGATGGCATCATAGACAGTTTGCCTATTGCTGAAGTAAAGTGCCCTTTTACAGCTAAGGATAAAACAATCGGTGTTGAAACCGTATCGTATTTGAAAGAGAACGCAAATTCGGAGCTCGTTTTAGATGAAACAAACGACTACTATTTCCAGATTCAGGGCCAGCTTCTCTGCACAGGAGCAGAAGAATGTGCGCTAGTTGTTTACACGATCACTGACATGGTGCACATTAAAATACCACACAATGACGAATTCATAAGGAAAATGGTGGACAGATTACGTCTATTTTTTTATCTCTATTTCAAACCAGCTCTATTGGAGAAGAGGTTTTACAATACGTAATTGATTAAGACAAACATTTGGATTTCAGTAATTATATATATCTTTTATTCAGCAATATTCCAAAAGGTCATAAGACCCATGAGGATGCAAGACATATATACAAGGTTGACAGCAGGTACATGCAATAGTTATGTGTACTTATGCAAAAGTACTATTGTTTCAACATCAACACGATATATAATTATAAAGCTTTTGAAAGTAACAATTCAAGAAATATTTTCAATCATATAGGTTATTTTTACCACCCCACCAATGCATTTTAAACAGTTTTTAATTGCATACTATATGTGGAGAAGATGACGGTCATTTAAATATAATCACATATATATTTGTATTAAACTGGTATGAAATAACAGGTCCATGTGACCATGTGAAGCAGACGTAACGTAATGTTACCGTGATTGGCCGACATCAATAAAAGTGCTGATGATGAGAATATCAATTTAATATGGAGTCGAGGGCAAAATTAAAGTCTATAATACTCTATAAAAAAAACTACTGGTATTAAAAATGTTAAACTAGTTTATCATATAACTTGCGATTATAAAGCCATACATGTATTTATCATTATTACACTAGTGTAAGAAATATGCAGATGAAGGCCGCATCATCGTGTGTTCTTTTCTGTAAGCTTGATGTGCATTGGAATCACCTCGTAGATTTTCAGTGTTTAAAATAGCGGATTACGGAAATCAATGAGGTAGTTCCTTTGTTTGGTGTGTATGAATGAGTACAAGTTCATATATACAAGTAGGCAACTACAATAATGTTTTCTTGTATTCTTTCTTTAGAGTATGGAGTGAATGTCACATTCATGTTTATTTATTAAATACAGAATTCATTAACTTAAGTCGTTGGATGAAATTGACAGCCTCGCATCTGACATAAATTATAATTGTATTCAATCTGTTTAATAATAATATTATATGATTATTGCCAAATCGATCATCGGCATTGCGTAAAATAATTTACCAATAAAATAAATATGTATGTTGTTTTCACTATAATATTTCTAGTTTTCAGTCCTATTTAGACAGTGTCTACTTGTAGCCGTGAGCTCAATGCTCAACTTTATAGTGTTGCTACACTGTAATACCATTCCATAGATGCATGACATGATACCATAGCCACCCTGTTGCATATAATGACAATACTTTAAAGGAACACAGCAATTTTGATTTGTTTGAAACTTGCGACATCCCATTTGTTGTTTTTTTAATCTCATTTTTTTTTAATTCAAATGAATCATAGTGCCAATTTTAACGCTTGATGTTAAGTTCAAGATTGCCATGTGTTCCTTTAACTGCAAATTTACTTTTCGTTATATATATGTTATTTTTGTACAGTGTGATGGGTTGGCTACCCTGACCCCTCACATCTATGACAGGGAGAATAAATGGGTTACCATATGGTGACTGAAAAAAGAAAGGATTTTTAGTTATATTATTTACAAGTTTTCTTTATAATATTTATGGGAACTGCTGGAGTTACTAGGATTAAATTAATTATGCACGGATAAAGAATATATTGAAAGATGGACAAATTTAACATAAAAGTAGTTTGCATCATAATATTTTGTAGATTTCAATAATGAATGACCATGAATGAGATACAAATTGTCACATAACTTACAATCCTTGAGATTCTATTTTTCACATAACTCACATCTATTTATCACATAACTATTTCAAATTGACCTAATGCATTTTTCTATCGTTTTGATAATTTTCTGTCCGCCCTCATTTGCATAGTTATTTCAGTAGCGGATTATCCAAAATATAAAATTATTTCACTCCCTCTCTGTAAGTTACGTGATAAAATTCGATACAGAGCGACATCGAGACAATTTACTTAATCATTGATGTAAAGAAGTCAAATAAAAAAAATAACAAATTATTTATTAAATTGTAGCAAATATTAAGAATCTGATTCTGAATTAAAATTTTCTGTCTGAAATTTAATATGGAAGTGTAAACAATGCCAAATCACATTTTATTAAATGGTCGGATTTTATTCCATTTGTCAGGCATGACTTAATGATTACTAAAATTCTGAAAGTAGTGAATCTAGTCTTTGTATTAATATTGATGCTTTTAGCGTCTCCGTGGCCGAATGGTTAACGACGTTGCGTTGTAAACCTTCGCCTCTCACAGCTGCAGGTTCGAATCCCACTGGGAGCTCGACTTGTGAGAAAGTGTCGATTCTTACGGATGGCGGGATGTGTACCATACTGATTCTACCCAGGAAAAGTGGGTGGTCTGCATCCACCACAAAAAAAGCAACCGTCATATATAACCTTACATGTGTTGAACATGACGTAAAACCCCATACAAACAAAAGTTTTATATTACAGTTATATAAAATCAAGCCTAGTAATCGACGTCATCAGCAGGTGCACGAGATGATCATCCGTAACGAAGATTTGTCTCGACTCGGTAAGTAAACACACGCATTTCAGCTCTAATTCTCAGTCCATAAAGATATAATTATGCCTAAAGTATCGCAATCAATGGTAAAAAGACTCGGTTAATATTCACTTCTGCTAATACTTAGCGAATTGAGATCAGAATCAAAGAAAGTTAAAATGAAAAAACTCCGCTGAGAATCATCTCGCTAAAATAACTTTTTAAGTTTTATCAATGTCAAAAAGAACTGATTTATAACAGACGTACTTTCAACCTTGTGATACAGATAATTTAAGCAATAAGCTGCAGGTCCAAGTGTGTTTAAAACAAATGTTAATTTTAAGTAATGTTCAAGTCCGGTATAAAAATGAGTGCATTTGTCGTCATCTTTAAAGTTTTCGATATCAAAAAGGGACTTAGTATCGGTCGGTTTAGTATCAGTCTGCGTTCCGGATTCTCTGCTACATTTGAGAGGTGTAGCGAAATAGTAGATTTCAGAAGGGCACGTCTCGACTTCAACTTCACTACATTCCAATGATTCTAAAATGTCAACCTCTAGCTCATTTAGAACTGTTTCTTCATGTTTTCTTTTTCTGCTTTCTCTGTCCTGTGTCCTAAACACACGAGACTTTTGTGATGGGGTCATGGGTCTTGTCCATTGCTATTGACTGGGGACAGCTGTGGACAGTAGTTTCTGTTGAATGGGATTTCTAACTAAAAATATAAATCATTTTGTTTGTCTAACACAACTTTATAAATTGTGACAATTATACACATGCATGTAGGTTCGTCAGCTTAAACCATCAGGAGAGAAAAGAAACACCAGGTGATAGATTCCCCTAATATAAATGTTTTGAGTTCATAAAGGTTCACTGATCCCAATCTCTCCATAGTGCGCAAATAGAACAAAAATAGTGGTGAAACCGAAGGTCGGTTACCCCACCCACTACTTGACTATCAACGAATACTTCTCAACCGTATGGGTAAGTTTATTTTATAAAAGTATGGCTATGAATAACACATCTACTAACTTTAACGTTTTCTTGTGTGTGTGTTTTTTCAAAAAGTTTGATTGGACACTAAAACATACCATCTATTGTTTGTTGAATGTAGTCATCCGGTTTGAAGTGCGCCTTACAGACGACTGACGATTTTGACGGTTTCTAATTCTTAAATCCCTCATCCATTCGTTTAATCGCCAAAATCCATTTCTCCCGTCTAACTGATTCGGTTAGAAACTCATGTCCCCCTCTTAAATGGCATCCTGGCACACAATAACACGTACTAGGCATGATTTCTTTTCTTTTTTTGACGAATTTCTTTGTTTATCGTACGATAAAGACCGAGTAACACCAAAGTAGCTGGACCGGGTTCGGTGGCGCCATCTATTCTCGGCAGATAACTCGCTACTATCAATCGTGAACGCTCGGCTGTACGAGATGTTGCGAATGGATTACATCAGTAGACTGGTTTACGCAAATGTCATTTCAGCAAGTGAAATGGTAACCTTTCAACATTACAAAATATGTGTTTATACCATTCAAGTTTTTCAGACGAGTTCTCTAGGAATTCAAGTTGTAAAGCATGCGTATTGCCACTTACATGAGTCACAGTCTGTTAACCATAGGCACATTTAAAAACCATATAAGAGCAGAACAAGTATTAGTGGTTGCGGATTCAGAAGTGGAAGGAGGGGGAATGGGATCTGAGGAATTCACGTGTAAAGCATATTGTGTGTATATCAACTGGTTTTTTTCCAGCGTTGCGACCACACCCCACACCCGTCCCTCACTCCCCCTAAACATACACACATAAATCCATTTCAGACTATATTGTGTCTATACATTTAGGATGTCCTATTGGTTAAATGGCGGGAGGGAATATAAACCTTAGAACTAAACACTCACATACATACACTCAAATGTTGTATCTGCCATGACTTTTATTATGCTTTCATCAACAGCACCAAGTTTAGACTCTTGTCCAACGGTTGAGGAGTACATTTTTTAAATAAACTTTTTCGTTCGATTATGTAACTTAACGAGGCAAATACAGCATTTTTAACTAAATCAAGGGTCATAGCTCCGGTGTTAACTACTGTTCCGATTTGTCTGTTCTTTGAACTTGTTCGAGCTTTTATTAATATTAGTAATCTAGTAAAGTTTGGTAAAGTTCAAATGAAAAATGAAGGCCCGATCTTCTTAACGAGGCAACATATAACATTTTTAACTACATCAAGGACCATAACTCTAGTGTTATTGGTATAGCTGGTTATCGAACTTGTGCGAGCTTTCATTGATATTAACAATCTGGTCAAGTTTGGTAAAAATCGGATGAAAAATGAAGACCCTATCGTGTTAACGAGGCCACATTATAGCATTGTTAAAAAAAATCCAGGTGTAAATGGCTGGTTCAAGAATTCGTCCGACAACATATATGTGTAAGAAGCTATGTAAGAATTCACCAAAACAACACAAAAATATGTAAAAAAAAATAAAAATTAAAAATCGAGTTTTGAGTGGGGATGGGGAAGAGGCGGGGTGTGGGAAGGACAACACAGAAATATGGTAAAACAAAAAAAAACAATTAAAAATATTCCGAGTTGGGGTGGTAGTGGGGGGAGGGGGTAGGGTGCAAGATAGCTATGTGTAAGAATTGACAAAAACAACACAGAAATAATTTTTAAAAAAAAAAGTTTCGAGTTTCGAGTGGGGTTGTGGGGGAGGGGGTTGGGGGAGTGGCGAGGCAGGGAGTAGGATGGAGGGGGCAACATATATGTGTAAGAAGCTATGTGTAAGAATTTACCAAAACAACACAGATACAATGTAAATTTACCAAAAAAACACAGATACAATGTAAAAAAGTTAATATGTGTACCATAAATGTTAATAGCCAAATAAAAAAAAAAGACAAAATGGATTATATTGTCTAATGTCTGCATTCAGGTTGTTTGCATTAATGTGAGAGATAAATAATAAAGATCTATGATGATAAATGCTGAAACAGCAAAAACAAATAAAAAAATAAAAATAAATCCAGTTTCGAGCGGTGGGGTGTGTGTGTGCGGGGGGGGCGGGGTTGTGGGGGAGTGGGACGGGTGCAACAAAGCTATGTGTAAGAATTGACTAAAACAACACAGAAATACGTGAAAAAAAATCGAGTGTGTGTGGGGGGGGGGGGAGGGGAGGGCAAGAGAGAGGTAGGGGTGGGGGTGGGAGGATGCAAAATATATGTGTAAGAAGCTATGTGTAAGAATTTACCAAAAAAACACAGAAATATGTAAAAAAAAAACAAAAAAAAAGGTTTTGAGTGTGTGTGTGTGTGTGGTGATGGGGTGGGGGGGGGGCGGGTGGAGAGGCAGGGTGTGTGGGGGAAGGGAGCAACATATATGTGTTAGAAGCTATGTGTAAGAATTGACCAAAACAACACAGAAATATGTAAAAGAAAAAAAAATCTAGTTTCGAGTGGGTGGGAGGAGGTGGGTGGGGGGGGGGGGGGGGTGTGGATGGCACGGGAGAGGAGGCAGTGGGAGGAGGGGTGGAGGGGGCAACATGTGTAACAATTGACAAAAGCAACACAGAAATATGTTTAAAAAAAATAGAGTTTTAAGTGGGGGGGAAGGTGGGTGAGAGGTGGGGGGAGGGGTGGGGGGTGGGGGCGAGGGGCAACATATAAGTGTAACAATTGACTAAAACATCACAGAAATATGTACAAAAATAAATTAAAAAAAAGTTTCAAGTGGGGGGAGGGTGGGGTGGGGGCTGAGAGACGGGGGTGGGGGGGGGGGGGGGGGGGGGGGGGGGGGGGGGGGGGGGGGGCAACATATATGTGTAAGAACTGACTAAAACAACACAGAAATATGTAAAAAAAAAAAAAAAAAAAAAAAATGTCGGCTGGGTGGGTGTGGGGAGGGGTAAGGTGGCGGGGTGGAAGGAGGGAGCCCATGCTCCAATATGGGTGAAATATGAATAAGATGCATAATGCTATAAGAAATCCCAAACCAAAATTATAGATATATATATGCTTACATGCAAACCTAGATCTGCCTTTATTGCACATTTCATGGGCCATCACAATGTGGGTTCCATGGGAGCCCAGAATTTGCAGAAAACAAAATTACTTACCCAACCCTTTACAACATACTATAAGGAAACCAATTCCAAAATTTAGTTAGCTAGGACAAGAAATGTAAGAGATATAGACCTGTAAACACAGCTTACACGCAAAATTTGATGTGAAACAGACACATTTTAAGGGCTATCAGAATTTGGGTTCCATGGGAGCCCAGGGGTTACAGGAACCAAAATTACTTAAGCAGCCCTTAAGATAATGCTATAAGGAAGCTAACGGCTAAATTTGGTTGTGCTAGGTTAAGAATTGTAAGAGATATAGACTTGTAAACACAGCTTACACGCAAAATTTGATGTGAAATGGGACACATTTTATGGGCTATTATAATTTGGGTTCCATGGGAGCCCATGGGTTACAGGAACCAAAATTGCTTATGCAGCCCTTAAGATAATTCTATAAGGAAGCCCATGGCAAAATTTGGTTGTGCTAGGATAAGAAATGTAAGAGATATAGACTTGTAAACACAGCTTACACGCAAACCTTGATTTGGGACGCCGACGCCGATGCCGACGCCGGGGTGATTACATAAGCTCTCTTATTCTTCAAATAGTCGATCTAATTATGCATTTTTGTAAATTCAAGCTGTTACAGATTGAATCTGGCTGTTTCAAAAACTGGTCAGAGATATTATGGATATATAACTACTGTATACGTTTGGTAAAGATGGGATGAAAAATGGAGGGGCTAGAGTGCCCACAAAGCAAAAGACAAGGACGGACGAATGGACGGACGGATGGACTGGCTGCCAGTCGAGCTAATGAAAACAAAGTCAGTTTCAGTAAGTCTTAATGACCCACTCTGCTGTATGCGGTATTAAAGACGTAATAAACTTAAATCACTGGACTGAAAATAAAACATGCAATCATGTGCGCATTAGTCTTTAACTCATTTTCGGTAATTCGTATATCTGTTTCGGTCCATTTCGGTAAATCAACTCCGTTCCGGTAAATCGTGTAGAGTTAGCTCCTCCCATCAATTAGGTACCTTCCCTGACTTTGAGTGGAGTCCGATTATCAGATCGTGAAGGAAGTCAACGAATGATTTCGGTCCTTTGAATGCTATCTTCGTTTTTCTAGAGCTTGTACTCTAGATGAGGACTTTAATATTCGTAATCTTTGTATAACTAAAAAGCTACTCCAGCAGGGTTACCGATACCATAAACTTCGTAAAACCTTTGCAAAATTGTATTATCGTAATTCGGATCTTCTTTCCAAAATGTAAAAGTAATTTAAGAACTCTTCTGCGAAGAGGACTATCCCAACCTGACTTCTATGGTGAAGTGATTTACAAACTTCGTAAGATCCTTGATCATGATCACTTGCATACTATCTTTGTTAAACTTGTTAAAAGGTTTATCAAAAGAGGTTATGACCCTATCATTTTGCAACGCACTGCATGTTTGGTGGTGGACCCATTTACAGTTCGCCACTATGCTTTCCTCTTTAATGGCTGTGGACCCTATGATGACGTCTACCTAAAACCAAAAAGGACGGTGACGTTTGATGTTTGTCTGCAGTCTTGTCTTGCCGTGCCCTCAACGGTTTATTCTCTTGTTGCTCTGGCTTCTGCCAAGTCATTGAATACCTTCTTTGTGGCTTTCTAGGCTATTGTTTTTTTGTATTTATATATACACGAGCATCTTTGTGCTTTTCTTATATTGCCTATTAAAGCTGCCTTGTTGGTTAGAGAATAGGTCATGGCGGGGATTTCTTTATTTACACTGCCCCGTTTTATTGGGTTGACGGTAGGGTAAGTGTGAGGTTTGGTGCACCCTAGAACCTGGTTTAAGCCCCCAGCGGACTTTTTTGCCAATGACCGTTCCAAGGCGGTAGCCCTATTGTCAACCCGTTTGTGTTTGTGTGTTTGTGATGTCTTATTTGACCTTTTATTCATCTTTAAATGTGTTCTTTGATTCTGTGTGTGTTTTTGGTTGATTGTCGTCCTTAAATGCTGCTTTTCCTCTTCAATTTTTATACTTACTTGTAAATGATGAATGCATCCTTCCAGAATTCATTTTTTTTAAATATATTCAAAGCGTGCTTATTGTAATTAGTTCCAACGCAAAATTGAATAAATGTACTTATCAAAAATAAAAATGTATCATCAGATATTCTACGAATCAATATTTTTTTTATTCTGTCATAAGCATCACAGCAGTTGTTTTATCAATTTATAGTTTTGTTTCCTAATATTTCAATAGTTTTTACTGTTAGAGCTAGACCATAGGGAACGATTGGTTAAATGTTAATTAGGTTTCACTTGCAGAAGGATAAGGATTTTTATAATTAGATAAATAATGTTTGAGAGTTCGTCTACACAAACTTATACTGGAAATGAAACGAATTCATTTTTATGACAAAGTCGAACAGAAAATATATGATTGATGAACCTCAGTCAATGAAACGCACGCACCGAAACAACAACGCTTACAAGATAAACCAGTTGTATGTCTTCATACTTTTCTTAAATTTGATCTCTGCATCAAATAATGAAGGTACACTGTATATATAACTATAACAGCGTGTAGGAGCGCTGTGATCTAGTGGTAGAGCGTTGGACCCATGATCCAAAAGTCGTGGGTTCGATTCCCGCCATTGCCATATGCGTTGTGTTCCTGAGCAAGACACTTTATCTACATTGCTTAGTACTGGTTCTACCCAGGAAGACATCGAGAGTGATTCAAATAAGTTCATAGAGCTTTCGTTACAATCGATGTAAAATAAATAAGTTTAAATAACTATTACAGCGTGTATTGTGAACAGATTGAGTAATTGTAGTCATATACAATACTTCATATAAGCAAGTATATAGGGAACTTCCACTTACAACAAATGATGTATACACTGAAACGCAAAAGAAACGCAACACGGGAATTTCCGCTATATAGTGTATATACTGCACACATAATTCCACATAATAGGTTTTATTTATTTGGCATATCATCAATCTATTTGGTTTTCACAGTTGGTTCCAGCAAATGCCTCCATACATTCACACACATATTGCCTGCCTTCTACTTCGAAACATAGACCTCCGTTCTGACAAGGGTGACTATCACACGGGAACTCTGAAACGAAAATGTACAAGATTCTCAATACTGGGAACATAGTCAACTTCTCAATACTACGAACATAGTCAAACTTCTCAATACTGGGAACAAAGTCAAGCCAATAAGGTACTATCATATAGTCAAGCTTCTCAATACTGGGAACGCAGTCAAACCAATAATGTAATATCATATAGTCAAGCTCCTCAATACTGGGAACATAGTCAACTTCTCAATACTGGGAACAAAGTCAAGCCAATAAGGTACTATCATATAGTCAAGCTCCTCAATACTACGAACATAGTCAAGCTTCTCAATACTGGGAACAAAGTCAAACCAATAATGTATTATCATCTAGTCAAGCTCCTCAATACTGGGACTATAGTCAACTCCTAAATACTGGGAACGCAGTCAAACCAATAAGGTACTATCATATAGTCAAGCTGCTCAATACTGGAAATATATTTAAGGTCATCAATACCGAAATATAGCGAAGCTTTTCAATACTGGGAACATAATTAAGCTGCTCAGTACTGGGAACATAGTCAAACTCTTCAATACTGGGAACGCAGTCAAACCAGTAAGGTACTATCATATAGTCGAGCTCCTCAATACTGGGAACGCAGTCAAGCTCCTCAATACTGAGAACAAAGTCAAGCCAATGAGGTCAAGCTTCTCAATACTGGGAATATAGTTAAGCTCTTCGATACTGGGAACATAGTTAAGCTCTTCAATACTGGGAATATAATTAAGCTCTTCAATGCTGGGAATATAATTAAGCTCTTCAATGCTGGGAATATAGTTAAGCTCTTCGATACTGGGAATATAATTAAGCTCTTCAATGCTGGAAATATAATTAAACTCTTCAATACTGGGAACTTAGTTAAGCTCTTCAATGCTGGGAATATAATTAAGCTCTTCAATGCTGGGAATATAATTAAGCTCTTCAATGCTGGGAATATAATTAAGCTCTTCAAATGCTGGGAACATAGTTAAGCTCTTCAATACTGGGAATATAATTAAGCTCTTCAATACTGGGAACTTAGTTAAGCTCTTCGATACTGGGAATATAATTAAGCTCTTCAAATGCTGGGAACATAGTTAAGCTCTTCAATACTGGGAATATAATTAAGCTCTTCAATGCTGGGAATATAGTTAAGCTCTTCGATACTGGGAATATAATTAAGCTCTTCAATACTGGGAACTTAGTTAAGCTCTTCAATACTGGGAATATAATTAAGCTCTTCAATGCTGGGAATATATTAAGCTCTTCAATGCTGGGAACATAGTTAAGCTCTTCAATACTGGGAATATAATTAAGCTCTTCAATACTGGGAACTTAGTTAAGCTCTTCAATGCTGGGAATATAATTAAGCTTTTCAATGCTGGGAATATAATTAAGCTCTTCAATGCTGGGAATATGATTAAGCTCTTCAATGCTGGGAACATAGTTAAGCTCTTCAATGCTGGGAATATAATTAAGCTCTTCAATGCTGGGAATATAGTTAAGCTCTTCAATGCTGGGAATATAATTAAGCTCTTCAATGCTGGAAATATAATTAAGCTCTTCAATACTGGGAAATTAGTTAAGCTCTTCAATACTGGGAATATAATTAAGCTCTTCAATGCTGGGAATATAATTAAGCTCTTCAATGCTGGGAACATAGTTAAGCTCTTCAATACTGGGAATATAATTAAGCTCTTCAATACTGGGAACTTAGTTAAGCTCTTCAATGCTGGGAATATAATTAAGCTTTTCAATGCTGGGAATATAATTAAGCTCTTCAATGCTGGGAACATACTTAAGCTCTTCAATACTGGGAATATAATTAAGCTCTTCAATGCTGGGAATATGATTAAGCTCTTCAATGCTGGGAACATAGTTAAGCTCTTCAATGCTGGGAATATAATTAAGCTCTTCAATGCTGGGAATATAGTTAAGCTCTTCAATGCTGGGAATATAATTAAGCTCTTCAATGCTGGGAATATAATTAAGCTCTTCAATGCTGGGAATATAGTTAAGCTCTTCAATGTTGGGAATATAATTAAGCTCTTCAATGCTGGGAATATAATTAAGCTCTTCAATGCTGGGAACATAGTTAAGCTCTTCAATGCTGGGAATATAATTAAGCTCTTCAATGCTGGGAATATAATTAAGCTCTTCAAATGCTGGGAACATAGTTAAGCTCTTCAATACTGGGAATATAATTAAGCTCTTCAATACTGGGAACTTAGTTAAGCTCTTCGATACTGGGAATATAATTAAGCTCTTCAAATGCTGGGAACATAGTTAAGCTCTTCAATACTGGGAATATAATTAAGCTCTTCAATGCTGGGAATATAGTTAATCTCTTCGATACTGGGAATATAATTAAGCTCTTCAATGCTGGAAATATAATTAAGCTCTTCAATACTGGGAACTTAGTTAAGCTCTTCAATACTGGGAATATAATTAAGCTCTTCAATGCTGGGAATATAATTAAGCTCTTCAATGCTGGGAACATAGTTAAGCTCTTCAATACTGGGAATATAATTAAGCTCTTCAATACTGGGAACTTAGTTAAGCTCTTCAATGCTGGGAATATAATTAAGCTTTTCAATGCTGGGAATATAATTAAGCTCTTCAATGCTGGGAACATACTTAAGCTCTTCAATACTGGGAATATAATTAAGCTCTTCAATGCTAGGAATATGATTAAGCTCTTCAATGCTGGGAACATAGTTAAGCTCTTCAATGCTGGGAATATAATTAAGCTTTTCAATACTGGGAATATAATTAAGCTCTTCAATACTGGGAATATAGTTAAGCTCTTCGATACTGGGAATATAATTAAGCTCTTCAATGCTGGGAATATAATTAAGCTCTTCAATGCTGGGAACTTAATTAAGCTCTTCAATGCTGGGAACTTAATTAAGCTCTTCAATGCTGGGAATAAAATTAAGCTCTTCAATGCTGGGAATATAGTCAAGCTCCTCAATACTGGGAATATAAGTTAAGCTCTTCAATACTGGGAATATATTTAAGCTCTTCAATCTGGGAATATAATTAAGCTCTTCTATGCCGGGAATATAATTAAGCTCTTCAATGCCGGGAATATAATTAAGGTCTTTAATACTGGGAATATAGTCAAGCTCTTCAATACTGGGAATATAATTCAGCTCTTCAATGCTGGGAATATAGTCAAGCTCCTTAATACTGGGAACATAGTCAAGCTCATCAATACTGGGAACATAGTCAAGCTCCTCAATACTGGGAACATAGTCAAGCTCATCAATACTGGGAACATAGTCAAGCTCATCAATACTGGGAACATAGTCAAGCTCATCAATACTGGGAACATAGTCAAGCTCATCAATACTGGGAACATAGTCAAGCTCATCAATACTGGGAATATAGTCAAGCTCATCAATACTGGGAACATAGTCAAGCTCATCAATACCCGAAATATAATCAAGCTTCTCAATACCGGGAATATAGTCAAGCTCTCCAATATAGTCAAGTTCCTCAATACTGGGAGCATAGTCAAGATCCTCAATACTGGGAACATAGTCAACCTGCTCAACACTGGGATTATATTCAAGCTCCTCAATACAGAGAATATAGTCAAGCTTCTCAATACTGGGAGCATAGTCCAGCTCCTCAATACCGTGAATATAGTCAAGCTTCTCAATACTGGGAGCATAGTCAAGCTTCTCAATACCGTGAATATAGTCAAGCTTCTCAATACTGGGAGCATAGTCAAGCTCCTCTATACCGTGTATATAGTCAAGCTCCCCAATACTGGGAGCATAGTCAAGCTCCTCAATACTGGGAACATAGTCAAGCTCCTCAATACTGGGAGCATAGTCAAGCTTCTCAATACCGTGCATATAGTCAAGTTCCTCAATTCTGGGAACATAGTCAATCTCCTCAATACTGGGAACATAGTCAAGCTCCTCAATACTGGGAGCATAGCCAAGCTCCTCAATACCGTGAATATAGTCAAGCTCCTCAATACTGGGAGCATAGTCAAGCTCCTCAATACTGGGAGCATAGTCAAACTCCTCAATACCGTGAATATAGTCAAGCTGCTCAATACTGGGAGCATAGTCAAGCTCCTCAATACTGGGAGCATGGTCAAGCTCCTCAATACTGGGAATATAGTCAAGCTTCTCAATACTGGGAGCATAGTCATAGTACATAGTACAAACAGTTTATTCATACCAAAATTAACTATTATGTCACACTAAGTTAAAAACACCACCTTTGTGGAATTGTTTTTATTGTCTAGCCTGTGCATGGCTTTTAATCTCTTAGATTTCTATTTTATAAGAAATTTCCCCATGGACATTCATTCAAAACTAAGGAGTCTCCCTTACCAATCCTTTTTCAACTGTTATAGAATGTACGTTTATTTCAGCTTCAAAAGAAACAGAATCCCTTTTATTCTCCCCGTCGGTCGAGGAAGACAATCCCTCTGATCATCTGACAACAAATCAACGATATGTATATACTGATCCAACATTTGCATGTGTAATTTGTGAAGAATTATAGGAAATAAAGTAAGTTTAAAGGGACACATGGCAATCTTGAGTTTTTAAAAACTAGCGGCGTCCCGTTAGTTTTCCTCTTAATTTGCATTTGTTCAATCATTAATATTAATTGTTAGAATAGTTCAAAGCAAATTATTTTTGCATATTACTAACTTTTTATAATATTGCACCAGTAATATATTTAAAAATTTGGTAAAATGGGGAAAGAAAGTTGAAATTTCAATTTTTTATTTAATTATATGCAAGCAGTTTTAAAGTCAAAATGACGCAGGATAAGTAAATTGAGGAGCAAATTTAAATGTTTGAATAAAACTCAAGATTGCCATGTGTCCCTTTAAAGCAAGTCGTACTTTGAAAAAGGAATTAATAAAAAAATAAACATTTTAAAAACTATTATCATGATCGATACCTTGTTTACAAATCACTGACCTTATTCATGTGTACCTTCTTAACAATCAATAAGTATATTAGGGTACTAACGTCCGCACTGGGGCTCGAGGCCGGACCATCTTCCAGTTTCCGTACATGTTCTTGATGAATCTCCCAACTTTATGGTATAGCCCAAATCACATGTGTACCGCACGTCGCTCCCATACAGTGTACTGCTGAACGTCGTCTGACCACGGGCAATTTTTCCTGGCGTAGGGCACGATATATCTGCCATGAAGTAAAGTATAGTAAATTGTACCATATGTATATATGTAAGGTTGACAAGGTGGCCGAGTGGGCTAAGGCGTCTGCTATTAAGCGGCGCTGTGTCGATGTTGGTGTCTAGGGTTGCGGGTTCGAATCCGTTGGTAAGTGATTGGTACAAAATTGTCTATATATATATGCATTCATTCAAAGACACGAAGATAACGCGTACTGTTTTCTTTATATTTGCTTAATTGGTGTTATTGATAAACGATCCATGTGTCCGTCCGTCCGTCCGTCCATATGTCTGTTAGCATATTCGTTTCTGTATAACTTCACTAATGACTATAAATGTAAATCCTCGAAAAAAAGTAGTATGCTATCGCTCAAGATGTATCGGTAATTTATTTAACACTATTTACGAATAAGCATGTGTATTATCATATTATCATCAGCCGCACATGATACGAGGTTCATACGAAAAGAAATGTCATGCTGTGCGATGTAAAACGTGTCAATTAAGTAATTACCAATAAATATAGAACTCTTATAAACTTTTTTGTTTTGTTTTTAATATTTTATTCAGACATCAAATGTATATCAGTTATCATATATAATTTACAGATAAGAAAAGGGGAGAAATAGAGGGAACATATCTACTTTGTTTAACACTTTACCACTCGCCAACTTTATAAAAGTATAAACAATAGACAAATATACAATATGAAAGCCTTAATTGATCAACATATTTTGAACAATATTCCATCTTGCTTTGATATGATTTGACTTCAGTATGGGGTACATGTATGTTGAGTACAATTCAAGATTTCTAAAACGTTTTAGTTCTTCAATAAAGATTGCGACATTAGGTAGACATTTTTTCAATCTGCATGAGTTAATATATTTTTTGTAAATAAGTAAACATATATATATTATAATATCTGAAATTGAAGAGCATTCTGGGCCCAAAAGAAGATTTACGGGGTTCATTTCGACTGAGATTTCGCACTTGTCTCTTAATTGGTAAAATAAATATATTAAGACATTTTTTGACCACATGTAATCATAAAACAAATGAATCATTTTTTCTTTTGTGTTATTACAAAATGTACATAGTTCTGTTTCTGACAATCCGCATTTATATAGTCTCGCATTTGTAAACACAATTCTATGGAATATTTTGTATTGAAGGCTTTGAAGATATGCGTCATCAACTATACGGAAAGGTTGATTGTATAGAGTTTTCCAGCTATCTCTACTCAGAACCTTGTTAAAATCTGTGTTCCATTTTTGTTGTGAATTTGTAGGCAGTTCTACTATAAGATTTAAAAAGTCTGGATAAAACATTTTATTTATCTGTTTTGCTTTTTTTAGTTTGTTTATGTTGTTATGTATCGGCTGTTCGAGTTTATTTTTATTTGTTATTATTGTTTTCCACTTTCTTGGAATTGCATTTACTAGTCCTAAATATGTCAAAAATGGAACATGTATATCGAATTTATCCGAGAAGTCTTCAAACGGTAAGAACATACAGTTTTCGTTTACTATATCGTTAACAAAAAATATTCCTTTTTTACAAAATTCTTTATAAAACACCATATCATTGTTTATTTTAATATTTATATTATAAAATAGAGGTTCAGATAAAATGTCTTCCGGCGATGAGGTACTTTTCTTATCAATAAGTGCCCAGAACCTCAAAACACTCTTCCAGAAACTGTTCATATGTTCTGCTACCATTAAAAGACCTTCTTTATGTAAATGCCATAACCTATATCCACCTATTTTCTCCAGATCATCTAAAATTAGGGTTTTCCATGGAGCAAATTTATCTGGATCTAAAATCTTTTAATCCAAGATAATTTTAGAGACTGACTGAACAATTTGATGTGTGGAAATGCTAGTCCTCCTTCTTCATGTGAGCTAACAACAACGTTTCTCTTAATTTTATCAGGTTTTCCACACCACAAAAATTTGAACATCATATTTTGAATTTCATTATATATATGATCTGGAGGATCAGGCAGAACAGTTAAACATTGGATAATTATCGGGAGAACAAGTGTTTTAATTACCGTTGTTTTACCAATAATAGAGAGGTTTCTGAAAGACCAATCGTTAATTATTTTTTTCATTTTTTCTATTTTATTATAAAAATTTTGAATGACATAATTTTCGTTTTGTAAATTGTAATATATGCCTAATATTTTAAACGTTCCCTCATGGTTCCATATTACTTCTTTATAAGTCTGTACTACTTCTCTACTACCCTTCTTTGACCCAATCCATACAACTTGTGACTCTTATAAACTTGCGTTTTGAAATTCCAGATTTGTTTCACTGTAATAATTGATGTACGTCTGATGAACAAACCTCGTTTCTTGCACTCTTTTATTTTTCATATGTGAATCCCCGTCGTAAAATAAATCCGTTATTTCAAAACAAAAACGTCATTAAACTTGATTTCTTTCATATAAGATAAGGATACCAGCCATCAAAATTCTTATCTTATACTGCGTCTTGTGTTTAAAGATTATAACCGTCAAATACACGACAGAGTCCTTTATCAAAACTCTGTCCAGGTGTTACGGTCATATAATAAGGTATACATGCCTGTTAAAATTATATGTTTATTCACGGGTTCTCCAACTACCCGTGATTGAATATGCGCAAAATGAATTATTAGTTGGTAACTCTTAATTCGAAGCTCTAGTTTTGGGGTTTTGTCTGGCTGGTTAAAGCCGTTTATACTGTTGCTATATAGTTTGGATTCTCAAAATATGTAAGTTATATATATACCTGGTCGTCAATAGGTTTTAAAACAGTGTACACTATGTTGTAATGGTTACTGTAAAAGTTGGCGTCATAAGTTTCAGGAGAGTCATTCTAAGAGTCCTAATTACAAATAAGATCGCATATTAACCCTATGTATAATGGACCGTTCTTTCTTTGAATTAAGACCATTCTATTTATGTGACAAAGGGGTGTGACTGATCAGCAGCTGGACATTGTAAACCCTGATCAGCCTGCGGTTACTCGCGTTACTCGCAGGCTGAACTGGGTTTACAATGGACGCAAAGTCTATTATAGCTTTTGCTTGGCGGTTTAAGGGTTAAATTCCACATTATGATTCGGCTTCACGCATCACAGGCACATTATAATGTCAAAATATCTCGTTATTACATTCATATGCATATATAAAATAACTTATAATAAAATATATAGATGTTCAAAAAAAAAATCGTTAGTTTACTCACAGCAGAGCTGCAGAAAAGATGTTTGATTGTTTTACTCATTCTTTGTTGTTATTTGTTACACAAAAAAAATTGTGAGTATCTTTACTCGACTTACTACTAATACTCCAAAAAATCATGAAAATTATATATGTATGTATGTTTCTACATACATGACTATTAACAATTTAATACCGTCTAAACAGTATTGAATAAGTCCAGAGTATAAAGCATTTTTACATAATTCATGCTTCCAAAATGGATGTACATTTTAAAAGAAACAACCATTCTGATTAAATGTCTGTTAGGTAAAATGAAACACTGTAAGACCTTTGTTCTTAATATTATATTCATGCTTGAACAATTGTCATCATGTAAACATGGTATAAACCGTTCCACGGGTTATATATAAAGGTCACACATAACGTTTGTATGGTGTTTATGTCATTTTCAACACATGTCAGGTTATATATGACGGTCGATCTTTTTGTGGTGGAGGCAGACCACCCACTTTTCCTGGGTAGAACCAGTACTGTACACATTCCCGCCATCCCTAAGAATCGACACTTCCTCACAAGTCGAGCTGCCAGTGGGATTCGAACCGCAGCAGTGAGAAGCGAGGTTTAAAACGCAACGTCGTTAACCACTCGACCACGGAGACGCCCACACATAACGTATTTTAAAAGGTTTACAAATTAATCCACATTCCTAATTTTAGTATTGGACTATTTATAGAATAAATATCACATATGATATGTCAAATCATGTTGAGATTTAAATGCTTACCATAGCGTAAACCCAGAGCAGCTGCAGTCACGTGGGGGAACTGAGCCGGTGTTCCAAAACCACCACAGCCACCAAAATGAATCTCAAAAAATGAGAAAAAGCTGTTTGGTATATTTTGACTTTTAGGGACTAATCTAGCGCGATCCACCCACTGGTGCAGAAGGACTGAGTCGGTTGGACCGTAATTTGTTGGTGAGACGTGATTCTGATTAAACAGAAACGAAAAATAGCTGTTTGGATTCCCGTCGCAATTGACGAATGTTACATCAAAACCATTGACATTGTAACCTTGCGTGTCTCCACGATGGCTTACACCGTTAACTGGAACAAATCCTACATACAAATATGGCGTCATTTTACTGTTCTGCATTGCACTGTACCCCTGGTGAGCATTGTACTGGATAGACAGATTGCGTTGCTGGTACCGTGTTATCTGTGATATGTTAGCCTCGTTCTGGGAGCCATCATCCCGCAAATCTCGGACAAGCACGTAGCTAGTGTTGGTATACAGGTCGTCGATGTTGACCTGAACTTGTGTTGCTGGTGACACGTAAGTGTAACCCCAACCGCGATGGAAGACACAGTATACCTGGTAAGCCTCGTTCTTCTGGTTATAGATGGTGTAGGTTCCGTTGGGTAGTAAGATGTTATTAGTGTACAGGTCAGAGCAGTTGTCTGTAACGAATAAATAGTATTAATTGGCATTGTAATATGCAATATCAATAACTGATTATTTTGAAACGCTTCTGGTAATTCATATTTTGGGAGGTTCTGTATTTAGGACATTATCATTGGTCTATCAGGAAGGCCATTTTTCTTCTCTTTTTAAAAATTTAAGTTTGTTACTTTTTATAAAGTAGATTTAAGTTTGTTACTTTTTATAAAGTATATGTGTACTTGCTTTTGGCAAACCTATTCTTAAAAAAATCATTTTCATATTTCAAACTTTCACTAGCGTTTGTTTAGTGCTGTGTGGCGGCCGTAAAAAGTTGCCTCGACTACAAATCAGTAGTGTTATTACGTACTGGTCCTTTGAGATCTTCAAGCCCATTCTTTGTGGCTTTAAAGTAGAATATCGCTTAAACCGGTGCTAGGAGGCATGAGAGGTGTTGCACTTTACATTACCTGTCATGAACAGACTCATAAAAACGGAGTCTGCTACTTTTATCTTTTGTTTGTGTTAGTTGCTTCCAAGGAATCCCCATTTCAGTATTTATTTCAGTAAGGTATGAAAAACATCTGATATTTACATATAATTGTACAGGGCATGTTGACATACATGCAAACAATTAGTTTGGGCTATGTATTTGAAACAAAGTGAACAAAATTATCAAAATCTAATGATGAACAAAGAAGATATGACCATTTGATAGTTGTTCTAAAATGGATACTGAAGCCAACATTTTGAGAACTATGACGGCATAGTTCTAAATTACCATATATGGTATATTTGATACATGTCATTTATAGCAGAGAAAATCACTTTACAACTGCCTTAACAAATCTTAAAATGCATTATTACAAATAAGTATAATTATTGTTCATTTAGCTGCTGTGAATTTCTTTCACATTTAAAAATAATTCGTGAATAGTAAACAAGTTATGGTATTAATGGCCGCTTCCATACCCGTTTCAGAAGAGCCTTTGATAGTCATATCTGACTAAACGTTTAATATCCGAGTTCACATTTTCCAAGCTTTTCAGAACGCTTGTTTGAATTTATGTTAAATGTGTTTATTCAGATAATTCCAATGGGTCATAAGATGGGTTGTGAGGATACAACAAATACATATAAACTTGACAGCGATAGTGAAATATATATATACAACATTATACCAACAACTAACATAATTAACAGAAAAGTATTCATATGTATAAGGTAACAATTAATACTTTAGCAGTTAATGTTGTTGTTATTTTGCTTTCACCGCAAAATATGCAGAGAAGGTGACTGAACCATCACATTGAATCGCTAATATGTTAATTTACATATTTATATTAATTTATATATATTATTAGATTTAACTGACGTGATAAATGGAAAGCTTCTAACTAGTACACAAATATATACATAGTTTGTAATAAACAAATATACACTTATAACGTAAATATGCAACTTTAGAATAACATAAAAAAACTTTAAAAACGGCTATTGTAAATGTATTACGTATATACCATTGATTTTCTAATTTCAAAAAGACGCTAATGTTTATGCAAATATTCCGTTTAACATACATAGCAAGGTCCCTTCAGGTGTTACAGTATAAAGTTTATTTTTACACTCTCTGAATAATGAAAGCAACTGTTTGCCTGGTGCTATAGCGTATTTTAATAGTACTCACGCGGATGTCCTTGAGCCATGACTTCGATGCTTGTCACACCTAGAACAAATACAACCGCAAAAAACGCATTTAATGACAGCATGGTTTCTTCGGGAAACACTTCCGTAAAACAAATAATTTTAGATTCGACGATTGTAATATACTGAGATAGAAACCTTAAGTGATTATACAAGGCGATCACCTAGATAAATTGGGCGATCCCCTATATATAGTGCGTCCTTTTGTTATCTTGAAAAAAAAATTCGTGACGTCATATTACAAATAACCTAAATGTGCTGCTCTTCCCACCCACACGTTTAGACGGTGAACGTTGGATTGTGTCACTAACTCCAGATTAGTTTGGCGGAAACCATTTTATTTCTACGCTACCTACACAAGCATGCTCTAAGTGTTCAATAGTTTAACCAATAAAAAAATAGTTCTCTACAGGCACAGGACAATGACTAAGACTAAAGCTTCTGCAAAGTGCAAAAGTAATTGTATGGCATCGCATTAGGAGCATGCATTTTTTAAAAGAAGTAGACAGCACGTTCGACTCTGAATCTCATGATGACGGGTCCGGTCCTTAAAACCTCCAGCCTCGCTTGCGCCACGGGTAGTGTCCTTAGGCAAGACACGCCCTCAACCTCGGCCGTCCGATGGAAACGTAAACAGTGCAACACCGTGTATCGAAGTATATCCAGCACGTTAAAGAACCATAAGATAATAAGTGTAGGGCATGGTTCTCGTATTCATGTGTATCCTTCCCCATTTTCTGCATGTAATACACAACTAGTACCCCCACTTAATTCCCTCGAAGTCCTAAATTATCTGCAAAAGCATTTGGAGAGATTCAAAGAACGTTCAAAAAATGCATACAATGAATTACAAATTTATAAAAAAAAGAATAAAAAAACTGTGGCAAATATTTACAAAACATGTATAGGAAATATATGTCTCTTGGACGAAGATACATTAACAAAAAAACAACAGTAGCATACCAGTTTCGCTATTCTCTTTTGTATCGGTCATACATTACTATGTATTATTCCAACTTATTTTATGCTTAACAGTGAAATAGTTGATTTTAGCAATGAAATAAAAGCGGAATTTCATACGTGTGAAATATAGAGTTTATTTTTTCACTGCCGGAACTACTTTTTTCAAAATAAGCTATAGTTTTTTATAACTGATAAAGTATTTCAGAATTGTTGTCATTTACAGTGAAAATTGTCATTTGGTCATTTTTTTCAAAAACAACTTTTTTCAGAAAGTTGCTATAAAAGTTATATTATTGGATTGGAAATAACTTAACTAAGAAAATGAGTTGTATATTATTGAAATCGCTTAAGTAGTTTAGAAGAAATTGAAAACAGAAATTGTATCATACTAAGCCAATGACGTCTTCAATTTTATTTTATTTTTTCTGCATACTGCAGTACACTTTGATTATAAAGCATAAAATAAAAAGAATATTTGTTGTTTCACTCCAAAACAACAAATATTCTCTATGTAAATATGTACGCTGACTAGGGAGCGTACTAGGGAGCGTATGGTTTCACATAAACTAGAACAAAAGTAATAATTATAACAAAAACAAGAGCGCCGCATAACGCGGCACTATACGCCCATTTGATACTCTTTTCTTTCTTTTTTGTTGTTGTTGTTGTTGTTGGTTGTTGTTGTTGTTGTTGTTGTTGTTGTTGTTGTTGCGAAACATTCTAAGCGTCAAGTCAAGATGACATTGACCTTTTACTTTCCGAAATTTTGTTTAAATGAATTTTTGTTTAACCAATAAAAATTTGAAATGAGTATCAAGATTGTAGGGAAAGAATATTACATGATCAAGTCATTGACCTTTTACCTACTAATCATAAAAACGATAGGGGTCGTTGTTGCACCATGGATACGCGTTTTATCAAGTTTTAAGGGTGTAGGTATAATAGTATAACAACCGCCCCTATGTGGGTGTTTCCCCCTTCCCCTCCCCCCCCCACACCCCCACCACCGCCCCGAGTACTGAAAACTCTTTAATTTAGAGCTGAGTACTGAATACTCCTTCATTTTAGACCCGAGTACTGAATGCTATTTAACATGGATTATCCGAGTACTGAATACAACTTTAAACCGGGCCGTGGGTACTGAATACTCTCTAAATTTGCCCTGAATAATGCGTACCAAAAGGAGAGAAACAGCCCCACCCCCCACCACGCCTCCCCCTATCGTAGGATGGTGTTTTTCATGATCGTGTTACTGTGGACATAACGTAATACCTACTAACCCCAAAAAGTAAGTAGAGTCATTGCTTTACCATGGGTATTATTTTTATAAATTTTCAAAATTGCAGGTCTAATAGTTGCAGGTTACTGTGGGTAAAGTGTTTTTCAGAACTGGGCCATTGACAGGCCAATGTGACCTTGATGCTTTCCTGACACAAAAAGCAATATGGTTCCTCGGATCACCAAGGACAATGTATATATTAAGTTTCTTGGCTTTCAGTGTTATACTTCCGGAGTTATTGCGTGGAATGCGTATGTCAATAACGTTGTGGTGACCTTGTCTTTTGACTTACCCTAAACACTGTATAGTTTCTCTCACCAAGGGCAATGTACCTACGATGCTTCATAAGTGTATGTGTTTTCCCTCCAGAATTATCGCATGGACTGTCTTCTCTTGCCAAGGGCAATGTTCCAATGCTATTTAATGAGCGTGTGTTATAAGTACAGAATGTGTAGCTACATACGAGGTCCCAAAAACAATAGGGTTCCTCCACTTCCCAAAGGCAATGTACCTTATACGTGTCTTGATGGTAGATTTTATGTTTTCAAAGTTACCGCGAGGAATGCATATTTCCTTATAAGGTCATTGCGACATTTGACCTACTTGCGCCAAAACAGTAATGTTTACTCCTCTTATTTTGAGCAATGTGCCTATGCAGATTAATGAGAGTGGTTGTCAGGCTTTCAAAATATCGCGCGTGTTTCCATGGTGACCTTGACCTTTAACCTAGTGATCCTAAAGCAAAAGGTTGGGCCTCTCATCAAGACCAGCGTACAAACGTACGGATGTATGGATGAACAAAAAACTCCATACCATACAACAACGAACCTGTCTATGCTATGTCATATGCTTCTGCAAATTCTGGGCTCCCATGGAACCCAAATTGTGATGGCCAATAAAATGTGCAATAAAGGCAGATCTAGGTTTGCATGTAAGCATGTATATATCTATACTTTTGGTTTGGGATTTCTTATAGCATTATACATCTTATTCATATATACTTAGGTCGACTTGATATTTCCCTGATAACAACCTTAACCGACATTGTCTTGACACCTGTGATGCTCAGAATAACTTCGCAATCAATGACCTGTTCTTTAACAGGCCGATAACAGTTGGCAGTAACATTTACAGAATTTAAAAATAGTTTAAAATGATAAGTATCTGGGACAAACAAAATCAGCCAAAGGAGCGTTGACATTGAATGGTACGAAATATTCTTACGTAAAAAAGACATTGTAGTTGATAAGACAAATTCCGGCTATGTTGTTCATAAATCAAAATCATTCACAATGCATGCATTGAAATAGAAAAGATATACAGTACATTTAAAAACGTAACATTTTTCATTTTCGATTATTTTTAATCCGCTGTTTTTTTGTTCAAATCCAGATTGTGTTTTATGCTAGTACACAAGTCTCCTTGTCCCAAAGGGTAACATATGGCGACAAACAGTTGCATAATATTTGCTCTACTTCTTTCATTTAAACACATTTAAATTTAACGTCTTTAACATCTTTAGAAATTTAAAAAATACCAAGTGTTGCGTTTTCAAATGTACTGAGTGTATATAAACAATCTTGAAGGAATCACCAGTCAAATAAATAAAACTAACCGGAACGCAATACAATCGTCTGAAACTTCTCTTTTTTCATGTTTACTAAGTCACATTGGTCACGTCGTACCATAATATAATTTGGAGGAAAATGTCTACAGACTTGGTCGATACGCTCTGACTAAAAACAAACACTTTTGAAAATCATCTCAAAACTCATATTGGCCATAGTAGCTAGGGACCAAAATTGTCGGATGTGGACGGAGTGGACGAAAGCACCAAACTTTCCGTTATAGTAGTTGGTAGTCTTAACTTGAAAATCGAAAAGGGTCCCCAAGGTCACAAGTCATTCTGTTACTATTTTTAGCACATTTCCAAATGCTTCAAAACAGAAATATGATCTTAATTATGGCTTAACTCAAAGAAGATTTACACAGAAATGTTTTATTTTGTTTTTGACTTAGATGTAAGCTCCTCTATAATATATTAAATGTCTCCCCTCCCACCATGTTAACTATTTTTAGCCGCTGCAAAATGGCCGCCATCCAAATGCTTAAATATAGCAATATATTATAAATTATTGCTTAACCCCAAAACAACCATTTACACAGAAGTGTTTTATTTTATTTTTGGCTTAGATTTAAGCTGCTCTGTAATATAATAAGTGTCCCCCACCCCTCACCCACCCCACCCCATGTTGCTATGTTTATCACAGTTCAAAATGGCCGCCACCCAAATGCTTAAAGATAGCAGTATATTCCTAATTATGGCTTAACATATGACCATTTTTACGGATATGGTTTATTTTGTTAAATGTTTAGATTTAAGCTCCTCTATTATATTTTAAATAGTAAAAATAAAGTACTAAAACTGCAGAAAGCTTCAAGTTGCCCATACCTACGTATGGTACAGAACGTAGAGGCAGTGTGCTTCAAGTTACCCACACTCCTTCAAATACTGGCCATACCTGTCTTTTTACAATAAAAATACATGTATATACCAACATATTGTTCAAATGAACATAGTGACAATGGGCTTCAAGTTGCTCAAACAGATAAAGGCCATACCTATCAGTTAACATGTATGCATATACGAAACAAAGAGGCAGTGGGTTTCAAGTTTCCCACACGCAAACAGATACACACCATACATGTCATGTTAATACATATAAAGAACGAAGATGCTCACATCCAAACAGATACAGACCATACATGTTATGTTACACTTAAGTATACACTCACATATTGTACAGAAATAAGAGGAAGCGGGCTTCAACCTACCTACACTCATACAGATACATGTCATTCTAGTCGTGTTACACTTAAGTATATACCCCATGTATTGTAAAGAACATACTTGTAGATACAGAAGGCTTCAAATTTCCCTCACTCGTACAGATACAGGCCTTTCCTGTCATGTTACATAAATATTATAAGATCACAACCTCATATTGGAAACAACACTGAGACAGTGGGCTTCAAGTTACCTACACTTATACATATATACAGACCATACATGCCAGTCCTGTCAGGTTACATATAGCCTACACTCAAATATTGTATGGAACATAGAGTCAGAATGCTTCTAGTAGCCAATATTCAAACAAATATAAGCCAAACATGTCAATTAACACGTAAGTATACACCCATGTATTGTACAGAACATAGCTTCAGAAGTATTCAAGTAGCCCATACTCATACAGATGTAGGCCATAACTATCATGTTACACCACATATTGTACAGAACATTGATACAGTGAGATTAAAGCTACCAACACTCATATAGATACAATCCATACTTGTCACATAGTGTCAGCTTGCAATCAGGACTGTTATTCATTCGATCTTTGGAGATCGCTGAGCCCGATACTTGTATTTATTTATCGGTGGTACATTTTCAATTGCTTTTGTTTTCTTACTTAAGTTTCGATTCGGTGGTTCCACTACTCCGGCCGATAAAAGTCTCTGGGTATTGTTTAACCACTCATAGGATATGTTGTCTGCTTTTTGACTTAGTATTTTGCCTGTTACTTGTGATATGCAGTCTTCGTAACCGCTGGTCCCAACTAAATTCCATTTTGTTTATTTGGCTCTTCGGTGCATAGTATTTTGTTAGATACTGGGACCATACGCTGCTGGACATGGGGGAGGAAAATCTCTATGTCCACCGCCATATGCATGCCATCTTCGGGATGGTTAAAATTATGTAATACTGATTTTATGAATATTGAGTTCTGCTCAACGCGGAGCTAGAGGGCGCGGGCGGTAGCTAGTATATTTCACTACCGTTCATGAACAGTCTCAGTCAAACCGAGACTGCAATATTTTGTATGTGTCGTGTTTGGCCGTTTCCAAAGGTCCATTATCATACTCCTTTTTTAACACTGCAGTCTGTTATTTATTTACTTTATAACACATAATATTAACACATGAGTCTATACTATTTCAACATTGTTAGTGTATTCATTTTTTCTTTCATTGGTCTTTTCGTTTTAGTGTTTGCATCGTCAAGCTCTAGCGCCGGTACCATGCTCCCACCATTTTAAATAGCACGACAAGTCTGATATTTTGCGCCGTTGTTGAAGTATAGGGAGTAGAAGATCTTGGAGCACTTGTGTAGGAAGACAGGGACTCGACACAGTACTAGTTCAGAGATCTGCAGATAAAACTGGAAGATGCTCCAGGACTGCCAAGTCATTGTGATGTTGCTCTGTAGCTTTCTAGACCTCTTGTTTTTATATATATACACGATTATCTGCTCGGTCTATGTGGTTATCTTGTATTGCCTATTAATGCTGCCTTGTTTGTAAGAAAATATAGCCTGGCTGGGATTTCTTTATTTACATTGGGATGACAACGGGTAAGAGTGAGGTTTGGTGCACCCTGGAACTTGGTTTAAACCCCCAGGCGGTAGCCCTATTGACAACTGTTTGTGTTTGTGGTGTCACATGCCATATATGGCAATTTAGAACTATGATGTCATAGTTCTCAAACTGATGGTTTCAATATCCGTTTCAAAAATAACCTTTAAATGACCATATCTTTTTTGTTCATCATCCGATTTTGATTACTCTTTCATCCTTTTCCAAGTTTTTCAGAACTCTCAATAATAAATATGTTTAACAGTATGACTACAATCCCTTTACCGGTCAAACATATCTTGTTATTTTGTTAAGACTTTGATCCTATATGACAACGACACTCCGTGGTAAATAGTATGAAGAGTTATTTGATGTAATTGATTTCAGTCTCGTTTTATATTTCTTGAACGAAATCAGACTATAATATTATTGCATTGTCAGACAATGATGGTACAAGGTAAATACATAATAAAACAATAGGTGTATACTCCATTATACAGACAATGACGGTACAAGGTAAATACATAATAAAACAATAGGTATATACTCCATTATACAGACAATGACGGTACAAGGTAAATATACAGACAATGACGGTACAAGGTAAATACATAATAAAACAATAGGTATATACTCCATTATACAGACAATGATGGTACAAGGTTAAATACATAATAAAACAATAGGTATATACTCCATTATACAGACAATGACGGTACAAGGTAAATACATAATAAAACAGTAGGTATATACTCCATTATACAGACAATGACGGTACAAGGTAAATATACAGACAATGACGGTACAAGGTGAATACATAATAAAACAACAGGTGTATACTTCATTATACAGACAATGACGGTAGAAGGTAAATACATAATAAAACAATAGGTATATACTCCATTATACAGACAATGAAGGTACAAGGTAAATATACAGACAATGACGGTAGAAGGTAAATACATAATAAAACAATAGGTATATACTCCATTATACAGACAATGATGGTACAAGGTAAATACATAATAAAACAATAGGTATATACTCCATTATACAGACAATGACGGTACAAGGTAAATACATAATAAAACAATAGGTATATACTCCATTATACAGACAATGACGGTACAAGGTAAATACATAATAAAACAATAGGTATATACTCCATTATACAGACAATGACGGAACAAGATAAATACATAATGAAACAATAGGTATATACTCCACTATACAGACAATGATGGTACAAGGTAAATACATAATAAAACAATAGGTATACATACTCCAGTATACAGACAATGACGGTAAAAGGTAAATACATAATAAAACAATAGGTATATATACTCCATTATACAGACAATGACGGTACAAGGTAAATACGTAATAAAACAACAGGTATTTACTCCATTATACAGACAATGACGGTACAAGATAAATACATAATAAAACAATAGGTATATACTCCATTATACAGACAATGACTGTACAAGGTTAATATACAGACAATGACGGTACAAGGTAAATACATAATACAACAATAGGTATATACTCCATTATACAGACAATGAAGGTACAAGGTAAATACGTAATAAAACAATAGGTATATACTCCATTATACAGACAATGACGGTACAAGGTAAATACATAATAAAACAATAGGTATATACTCCATTTTATAGACAATGACGGTACAAGGTAAATATACAGACAATGATGGTACAAGGTAAATACATAATAAAACAATAGGTATATACTCCATTATACAGACAATGACGGTACAAGGTAAATACATAATAAAACAATAGGTATATACTCCATTATACAGACAATGACGGTACAAGGTAAACACATAATACAACAATAGGTATATACTCCATTATACAGACAATGACGGTACAAGGTAAATACATAATAAAACAATAGGTATATATTCCATTATACAGACAATGATGGTACACTGTAAATACATAATAAAACAATAGGTATATACTCCAGTATACAGACAATGACGGTACAAGGTAAATATATAATAAAACAATAGGTATATATACTCCATTATACAGACAATGACGGTACAAGGTAAATACGTAATAAAACAATAGGTATATACTCCATTATACAGACAATGAAGGTACAAGGTAAATACGTAATAAAACAATAGGTATATACTCCATTATACAGACAATGACGGTACAAGGTTAATACATAATAAAACAATAGGTATATACTCCAGTATACAGACAACGACGGTACAAGGTAAATACATAATAAAACAATAGGTATATACTCCATTTTACAGACAATGACGGTACAAGGTAAATATACAGACAACGATGGTACAAGGTAAATACATAATAAAACAATAGGTATATACTCCATTATACAGACAATGACGGTACAAGGTAAATACATAATAAAACAATAGGTATATACTCCATTTTACAGACAATGACGGTACAAGGTAAATATACAGACAATAATGGTACAAGGTAAATACATAATAAAACAATAGGTATATACTCCATTATACAGACAATGACGGTACAAGGTAAATACATAATCAAACAATAGGTATATACTCCATTATACAGACAATGACGGTACAAGGTAAATACATAATAAAACAAAAGGTATATACTCCATTTTACAGACAATGACGGTACATGGTAAATATACAGACAATGATGGTACAAGGTAAATACATAATAAAACAATAGGTATATACTCCATTATACAGACAATGACGGTACAAGGTAAATACATAATAAAACAATAGGTATATACTCCATTATACAGACAATGAAGGTACAAGGTAAATAAATAATAAAACAATAGGTATATACTCCATTATACAGACAATGACGGTACAAGGTAAATACATAATAAAACAATAGGTATATACTCCATTTTACAGACAATGATGGTACAAGGTAAATATACAGACAATGATGGTACAAGGTAAATACATAATAAAACAATAGGTATATACTCCATTATACAGACAATGACGGTACAAGGTAAATACATAATAAAACAATAGGTATATACTCCATTATACAGACAATGCAG